>BHFT01052765.1:0-80836 GCA_004320025.1 Laticauda laticaudata | reverse complement strand
CCCGTTGGTTACCGCGATGTACTCACTGCCTCCGTTTTGCTTCCTCTCTATCCGTCCAGCGTATCCATTTTTATTGACGTTATCATTACGCGCTCAGAAAGTTTTGGGGCTGCCGCAAAACTTTTGCGCGGAAAATGTATCGCAATTTCATTCTGCATCCAGCTACACATCCGTTCTGGCATCGCGTTACGCATCCCGCTATATCGCGCTAGGCAATCCGTTCTGGCATCGCACAACCTTGCATCCACTGCGGACACAAGGGAGGAAGCAGAACGGTCCCGCAGTAACGGATGCGGGGGGGGGGGGGGGTAGAAACGGATGCCTAGCGGAAACAAAGGCGTTTAAAACGGAAAAACGTTCAAGCAGAGGGGACCTATCTCGGATATTAAGGATGTCTACAGGATGCCTAGAGGATGCCTAGAGGATGCAAAGGGACACCTATACTGCTATAAAAAGGGGGAGCACACATCTGGATCTCACTTTCAAGAACAGGCAGCCCTGGCAGTGGCGGAAAACCTCTGGCAGTTCTCACTGCCTCCTTCCTCTTCCACAGCATCCAGTATGTCCACGCGTGGATCGTAAAAGTCCTTTTGGCAGCCCAACCATCCTTCTTTGCATACAGTGCGAAGCCATCTACAGGCTCTGTGGAACTCTACTATTGGGATGAAAAAAGAGGGCGGCCAAGAAGCGTCTGGGTACGAAGATGGTTCGCCAGAAGAGCAGAAGGACGGACTGTACAACAAAGCTGAATGGTGGAGCTCAGGAGCGAAGACATGCGGGCATTCCAGAACTTCATGAGGAATGCCTCGCAGCCATGTTTTGACAAAGTTGTGCAGCGCCTGACACCCAGGTTGACCAAGCAAGAGGCCACTCAATTCGCGCGCCGCAGCCTGGAACCTGGGCTCCAGGGTGGCCTCACCTCTGCGGCCACCCTGGCCTCAGAGACCCACCTAGAGGAGCATGCAGGTTACGGCTGGAGGGTGCCCACCAACACCATCAGCACTGGGCTGGTCAGAGAAGTGGTGCAGGCCATCATCGAAGAATACAAGAAGGAGCTCTCCAGTTGCCGCCTCCACTGAAGAAGCTGGAAGAAAGTTCAGAGCGTGGTATCAGAGATGGAACTTCCGCCCACACCTTGGGAGCCATAATGCAGCACGTGGCCTGCAAAGGCTCCAGCCGAAGTCGGGGTTCCCCACTTATTTCAATTACAAGGGCTTCCTTCAGCATCATCCTCTGTTTCTCTCTGTTTTACATCCTCTTTGCATCCGTTGGTGCAGTGTGACATGGGCTTAAATGGTAATGAGGAAGGAGCCACTTTTATAGTGGGGGGAGGTGCAATGTATTCCATAAGGCTGGGCAGTGATATCTTGACATCAAAACAGACCAAACAGCAACCATGGGTTCCAGATCTTAATCTGTTGGGAATAACAACAAGAAGCCATGTTACGTGACTGGCTGGCTTTATTATGATTGTGCCTATTGTTTTAATGGCCTTATGATTGTTTTACATGCGCAATCTGCCCAGAATTATTTAACCATGCTGGCACAGGAGCGGTGCAAAATAACAAATAAGAAACAAAGCAGAAGCTGTCATGACCAATTGAATATTTCTGTGCTCTTGCTATCATTTACTATTCTTTATTGAATCTTTAACCTGACCAAAAAAATTGTGATCTGAACACAAGGGTGTCCCAGAGGGAACATTAAAGGTATGGCTTAATTGCAGCACAAACAGAGAAATCTAAACAGGGCAGCATAAGCAAACACAGCTTGATAAACAAACATCAGACTTAATAATGTACAGAATATATCCCTGAGGAGGCTCTTCTTAGCTTACCTCATGGGAGGGTGGGAACCCAGAGTACAGGTAGTCCTCGACTTACGGCTCCAGTTGAGCTCAAAGTTTCTGTTGCTAAGCAAGACAGTTTAGTTTTTCCTCAGTTTATGACCCTCCTTGTCACAGTTGTTAAGTGGATCTGGCATCCCCATTGACTTTGCTTGTGAGAAAGTCACAAAAAGATATCACATAACACATAACCCCAGACCATTGGCCAAGCGGGCCAATTTTGGTCATGTGACCACGGGGGTGCTGCAATGGTTGTAAGTGTAAACAATGCTCAGAAGTCACTTTTTTCAGTGTTGTCATAACTTCAAAAGGTCACTAAAGGAATGGTTGTAAGTCGAGGACTATCTGTAGTTTGTTTCCATTTTTTAAAAAAATAGTAATTCCCTTGAAATATAAGCCTAATATTTCCAGTTCAGGGTGTTAAGTTAGAAACAGCTTCTGAGTAGCTGGATGACACTGCATGAGTAAACATTCAGCGGCCTCCTTAAATAAGGAAGGAAACTAAGATAATTGCTAAATAGAATCTATTCTGATTCAGCCAGAACGACTGGATTCACACACTTGATTATTTATTAGGTTTAATATTCCATATTTCTCCCAAGAACTAAAGGTGACATCTAGGGGATATCTTAATTTCATTCCCACAACAAAACCCCTGAGAAATCAATTGGCCGAAAGAACGGAAGTGGTCACCTAGTCATCTCCCCATTCTCAATCCATCATCTTCATCACTCCAGCTTATGGGCTGAGAGAGAGAGAGACTGGACCAAAGTCACCCAGGGAACTTCATCATCTTAGATTGGGATTCAAATTTGGGACTCACCAATGCTCATCCAATGCCTTAATCCAGTATTTGCCAACTTTGGCAACTTCTAGCTGGGTGGACCTCAATTCCCAGAATTCTCAGTGGCTACGTTGGCTATGGAATTCTGGAATTTGAAGTCCATGTACCCTAAAAATTCCATGGCTGAGAAACCTTGCTTTAATCGCCAGGTTATCTATTCAAGAGTAACAAAATCCCACTCCAACCTTCCTTGGCCACTGCAATACTTACTCTTAAGATGACAAGTCACACGGATCTCTCTGTGGATGTGTCCGTTTTCCCCACGTCTGGTCGCTTTCCCCTTTGGCAGGGCCTTTGTGCATTCCCTAAATGTGAAAAAGAGATGGCCCAATTCACTCATCTAAAGCATGACTGCTTTATTCCTTGATAGTTGAACCAGCAACCTTGAAAATATGAATGGATGCTATTGCAAAACACTCTACGTGAAGTACCTTTGTAAGGTAGTCAATGTATACGTGTAAACTGTATCTGAGCATCTGAGAGAAGATCCAGCATGCTAAAAAGATGTAATGTCTACAAGAAAACCACCATGCTCAGAGAGCACCAAGGACCAAGGATGCCTTTTTTTTTAATTCGAGGGAAAATAGGGATAAAAATCTCTTCCGGTATCCAGAAGTTGTTTATCTCTTTTTCTTCCTCTATTTTTTTTAAAAAAGACATTGCATCGTCTCAGTATGCTAGATCTTGCCCAATTGTCTCATAGCAAAAGCCACGTAGAGCAGGAAAGCATTCCAAGACTTTCTGAGTAACAACTTGGCACAGTTTTTATATTAGTCAAAACCTGCCAGTCATTTAAAGGCTAAGTAGCAAATTTCCTCCCAAAGACATTAAAACAGCTTTTACAGCACAATCCCCTCCTTCAAACTGTGCAGCCCACCAATCCAAGAGACTGGGTAGTTGTACCAACTTCAAGGCTGAATTTGCTTAACAGAACATAGTGTGTGTGTGTGGGGGGGGAATGAAAGCCATTCTTCATCCAAAGCCAACAGAAATTGAAAAGAATTATTCTCCTCAAACAGGCTACATTATTGCCTGCCAACTTCCTTGTTCAACAACCATTGGTGCCCTGTTTTTATCAGGGAAGGATAGAAAGACAAGGAAAAGCCATTTACTAATTCAAATTTTATATATTCTAAGGGATTTGTTTATATGGATAGTCCTCAACTTAGAACAATTGACCCCCAAATTTTTGTGGCTAAGTGAGACAGTTAAGTGAACTTTGCCTCATTTTACAACCTTTCTTGCCACAGTTGTTAAATGAATCACTATAGTTGTTAAGTTAGTAACACAATTGTTAAGTGAATCTGGCTTCCCCATTGACTTTGCATGTCAGAAGGTCGCAAAAGGTGATCATGTGACGTGAGGCACTACAATAGTCATAAAGATTAATCAGTTGCCAAGCAACTGAATTTTGATCATGTGACCAGGGGGTTGTAAAAGATGTAAATGTGAAAAATGGTCGTCACTTTTTCCAGTGCCATTGTAACTTCGGTCATTAAATGAACTGTTTTAAGTCTAGGACTACCTGTACAGTAAGGCATTCTTAAATATAATAGCCAAGAGATATTTAAGAGGCCTGTAGAAATAATTTCACTGGAGGAAAAAAGTCCACTTAGAGATGGTATTCTTTGTAATATCTGTTCTAGAAAGATACAACAAACCCACTTTTTTTCTTTATTTGGGTCCCCTTCCCTCTATTTCTCTTGTTCTGGATCTTCCCTTCTATCTAGAGAAACCCTCAAATACTCCCATTTGCTAATTATTAAATTACATTCTCCCTCCCCACATCACCTATCATAAAGTGTAAAATGGGTTATTATGGGACATTGGTATCCACTTTTACTTCAGTATTTTGCAATCTTTTCCACTTCAAGATATTGTGGACTTCAACTCCCAGAATCCCCCAAACAGAAGGGCTGGCTGGGGAATTCTGGGAGTTGAAGTCCACATTTCTTGAAGTGGCCAAGGTTGAAAAATACTGTTCTATTTGACCTCTTATCACAAATAAGAAATTCTGAATATTTCTATAATTTTCTGCCTTCTGTTCCACTCTCTTCTCAGCACCAGGAGTAACACTGAAAACTTTTTCTGGTCTCTTAAGATGTATGGCTGCCTGGGACAAAAAGCATTTACATTCTTTTTTTCATTTGGGTAGATTACTTTGTGTACTTCAACTATGTGTTCTTTCACTAATCAGCCTCCCAAAACAAATATGTATTTTCTTTTTCTTGCCTTTGTGTTCTGTGTTTTCAGATCTTTGTGTTCTGATCAGGGCTAGAAACTCAGCAGTTATTTCTCAAAATCGATGCAAAAGTTATGGCTGGTGTGTGCATGTATAGACTGAAATTTGTTTTGCGCCCATTAAAGAATAAATTATTCAACTGCAGGCAGTCCTCAACTTATAACCACATCTGAGCCCAAAATTTCAGCTGCTAAGCAAGAGAGTGGTTAAGTAAGATTTGCCCCATTTTATGACCTGTTTTTCCACAGCCATTAAGTGAATCACCACAGTTGTTAAGTTAGTAACACGGTTATTAAGTGAATCTGGCTTTCCCGTTGACTTTGCTTGTCAGAAGGTCGCAAAAGGGGATCACATGACCCTGGGACACTGCAACCGTCATAAGACATGCCAGTTGCCATGTGTCCGGATTTTGACCATGTGACTATAGGGATGCCGCAATGGTTGTAAGCGTGAAAAATGTCACTTTTTTCTGTGCCATTGTAACTTCAATCGGTCATTAAACACATGGTTGCAAGCCGAGGACTACCTCTTTATTGTATTTCCATTTAAGCTTCCATCTTAAAACTGCTAAAGACTACAAAGTAAAACATTAACCCCCTTATTCACCTGCTTTGTGTAGTACTTATTTATTTGATCTGTATCTTGATTTTTCTCCAGAGCATGCATGCTCACACATATTCCTTTTTTGGTGTGACTTCTACATGCCCTCAATCAAAATTATTTCTTAAGTACCATTTTATAACAAAATAATGATATTGTAACAGTAACATCACTGACACCCACAATGTTCTTTTCTCAGTCCAAAGCATACTAGTAATTTTCTTCTATCCTTTGAATAAACTTGCAAGGTGGCTTGGGCTGAGAGAGAAAGGCTGATCCTCAAATATTCTCTTGCAATTTGGGGATGTTTTGTAATCAACCAACAGAGTTTTCCAGACAATCTTACAGGATGACTGTCTTCCTTTCGATAGGCAGAAATCTAAATCCAATCTTGTTTTAGGATCACACAGAAATGGTGGCTCCTCCATACAATGTAAATTCCTGAAGGTGGAAATGGAGCATGGTAGGGCATGGATTCCACTCTTGCCTTCCCTCTTGAAAAGTAAAAGAAAAAAAGTCCAGCAAGGAAGCCCTCACTTCAGTGTCTACAGTAAAGGTGTCAAAAGCCCATTGGGCCGCATCCGGGTTGTGGAGTGCTTAGATCTGGCCAACCTGGAAATAGTGAAGGACCAGCCCGCAGTGCCTCTGCCAGCAAAAACGGAGTTCAGCAGGGCTGTAGGTGGCCCTCCCAAGCTCCATTTTTGCCTGCAGAAGGTTGCAGCCGAAAACGGAGCCCAGGAGCCCATTTTCACTGGCAGAGCGCTGGGGCCACCACAGGCATGCCCGACACGAGTGGCCCTGCTTACCCTGGCCATGCCCACCCCAGCTCTCTGAGATCAAATACAACCCTGATGCGGCCCTCAAGGAAACTGAGTTTTTTGACCCTCCTGATCCAGAGTGAGAAACTCTGGTGAGAATCTGGACCAGGGTGAAGTGGATAAGGAATAAACTTGAGGAACAGGAAGAAGTGCTACAACCAAGACAACAGATAAAGAAAATCTGAGTCTGGGCCAAAACTATAATCTTAGAAAGCATCTCAGCAAGACCTTGCCTAGTTCTCATCAAGATAAAAGGAGGGGGGGGGGAAGAAGTATATTCAGACTTATAAGTTTCTGTTACTGTAGCCTTATAATAATAATAGTACAGTATTAGCATTCATAACTTTGGTTTCCTAGTTTGGTGTATTGTGATGGAGAACCGATGGCCTATCAGATGTTCTTGAACAACAAAACCCCTCATGACCAGTAATCAATCAGACATAATGGGAGCTGATGCCTAATAGAAATAGCACGGAGACTTATATACTGTTTCCCATGCTTTACAGCCCCTCTCTAAGTGGTTTACAGAGTCACCCTATTGCCCCCCAAAATCTGGGATCTTGTTTTACCAACCTCGGAAGAATGGAAGGCTGAGTCTACCTTGAGGCGCTCAGAATTGAACTGCTGAATTGGTGGCAGCCAGCAGAAGTAGACAATGGTACAACACTCAAACTACCAGGACCAGTGGTGGGATTCAATTTTTTTTACTATTGGTTCTGTGGGCGTGGCTTGGTGGGTATGGCTTGGTGGGCATGGCTTGGTGGGCGTGGCTGGGGAAGGATACTGCAAAATCCCCATCCCACTAAGCTGCTTTCCAGCTCCGTTCTCTTGTGCAGGGCAACAAAAGAAGACCCAGCCGATCAGCTGGGACTGGGGAGGCAGAGAATAGATGGGGTGGGGCCAGTCTGTGGTGGAACTACTCAAAATTTCTGCTACTGATCCTCCAGAACTGATCAGAACCAGCTGAATACCATCTCTGACCAGGACCCAACTGGGCATTAGAGAAGGGCAAGCAAAGGGGTGGAAAAGGTACCAGGATTACTAGTTTCTTTCCAAACTTGGAAGGATACTAAGCCCTAAAACAATGTTTATTATCCTCTGGACTTCAATTCCACATAATTAGCTGGGGAATTCTTGGAGTTGAAGTCCACACATCTTCAGCTGCCAAGGTTGACAAATACCGTTCTAAGGAGTTGAAAAACAGGACATTTGCAGTTAATGCTAGGCAGCCAAATAGTGCCCCAGAACATTTTCCCAAACTGGCCAAAAGGCTAAGAAATTAAAGTCAACAGGAAATCAGGATACCTGGCTTGAGTTGCAGAAGGAAATCTTGTGGCTTGGTGATCCTGGAAGCCACAACTCAAAGCAGTAAGGAACTCACAAATCTTCAGAAATCCCAGAATCCATTCACCTACCTCTTCTCCAGGTCTGGCAGGGCTCCCTTCCAGATCCACTAAGTCCCGTCCCTGCTCCAGGTAACTCAGAAAAGCCAACATACAACCACTGTGTCTGGCCCCTCTCTACAACCTTCACGTTCTCAGCAACGCCTGTACGTACAAGACAGCTGAGCTCTGCTCATGTCTTTGGCCTCATTTCACCCCAAGCAGCTGAAACCTGCAAGGCAGGGTGGGGGTAAGGCTACAGGACTAGAAAGGCGATGGGCAAACAGGCTTATGAAATCCCGGAGCGCCGATAAGTTTTTGGAATCTGGAAAATTATTATGGTGGCAACTGTCTCATCAGCTGATGCCTGGGGAATCTGCAAACTTGTTAGGGACTGGAGTGAATCAGCAGGAAGCCATTAAATTGTGGACCAGGCAGCTAAATGGGGAAAGAAAAAAAACCAGACAGAATCTGCCAGCTCATTTTCAGTGATAGTAACTTTTAAGCACAGCACTTACAGGAAACCTATAACACTAAGTGTGTTTTCTTGCAAATAAATTTCAGGGACTTGTTTCTGGTAAGTCCTTTACTGCTTTGGATCTTTTTTTTACTGTGTTCTCTTTGTACTGCCTGGATTTCCACATTCAGGGTGATGAAACATGAAAGCGATTTGTGTGGTTTGGGTTAAGCACTATGTGTAAATCTGATTATGGTTTTTTCAACAAACCAGGGCAAAACAGCACATGATATGACATGATATCTAAAATTACTCTTTGAGAAAAATTTATTTAGCTTTCCTAAATAACATGTCTTTCCTCCTCCTTGCATTTGCCCCAAATTTTTATCTTATATTTATAATTTATTTGGGGGAGAAATGTTTCTGCAAGATCCATTCCAGCATTTCTATGTTCCTGGTTCCAATAAGGACCAACTTGAGTTTTATAATTATCAGAAAAAGGAAATTGCTTTTTTCCCTCTCCCTACATTCTCCAACTTGGCTAGTTTCCTTGAAAGTCTCAACAGGAAATGTGCCTAATTCCAAAGAATTCGGGAATTAAGATTATTGTAACAGAAAGATTAACAGGCCACTGCTTCCAGAATAGTTAAGGAGCCATTTATTTCTAGGACAGTAAATATTTAACTAGAAATTACTTTGAAACCTGCAAAAAAATTTAGCTATCAAACTATTATCTCTTTTATCTCAATTTACAATTGATAGACACAAGAACAAGATTCTAGTTAAGAGACTAGACCCAACACTGTTCTTCCTGTGGTCAAAACCATGGCTAATATGACAGCAATCAAAGGTACATTTTCCCATCAATTAATCACAGGATTTTATTCTGGAACCTTAGTTTTTCAACCCTGACAAATTTAAGATGTACTGATTTCAACTCCCAGAATTCCCTTTCCAGCAAGGAGAAATTCTTCCTGCAACCAGCACGAAGGTTGGCTGGGGGATTCTGGGAACTGAAGTTCACACTCTTAAACCTGCCAGTATTGAGAAACACCACCATAAAACATTAACAACTCATTCCCAGAAGCACATTATATAACACAAGCCCCAAATTTCATAAGCCTTGCCTTTTCCTTGAACTGAAGATCTCTTGATGCTCATTACCTGATAAATTTGGCAGTGCTGGGCAACATGTTTTTCAGAGTAATTTAGCTGCCATAATTCATCATCCAAAATACCTGCTAATCAAGCTTCAGGGCTAATTTTTAGTCTGAAACTACTGCAATGTCATATCATCGTTTCTTCTCTCAACTAGTCTGAATGCCAAGTCAGCTAACTTGAAAATATGGCTCATATATTCCAATGACTTTCAGGAGAGGTTCAAGGCAGCAAACAACACACTTTGTTATGAAAACACGATTTCACATTGCCAGGGCCAGCCCACATATCTCAAATATGTTATCTTCCAAGAGTTGATATTATGTGTTGTTTTGTTTTCAGTCTGTCTTTAGTCTGTCAGGTAATTCTGCATGTCCTATAATATACAATATTATATCACAATTTATGCTGAAGAATATTAGCACCGCACTTGGGTGGAGGAACTAATTGAGGTGATATTTTTTCCAGTCATTACTCGTCAATATTACATGTTTGCATTTTTTGGAACAGCTACCACATACCAAGAAGTGGAGACCATCACCCCTTTCTTGCCAGGTCTAGCTGTTTACATTTCCAGGTTAAATTTCTAGTAAGGGGAAATGAACAAGGTAGGATATCTTGGAGGACTGCCCAAAGACATCTAACATCCAAAGGGGACCAGGGGACCTCTGCCAATCACCATTCTTGTCATTCTGCTCCTGGTTTAACCAAATGGGTTAAACCAATTTAAATTTGGTTTAATTTCAATTCCAGAATTGTGCTAATTAAACCTCTGGGTGCTGGAATAAACCAGTGCCATCAATGTGGGTGAGACCCACAAGGGTCAAAATTTCTCCCACACCCCAATCTCTGTCCCAAGGATCCTACCGTTTGAATGTTATTCATTGGAAGCAACCAAGGAAGCAGAAATAAAATTAAGAAAGCGAGAATCGCCTTCCATTCTCTGCTCCAGATGTTTCACTTTGGGCCCTACAGTGGTTGCTACCAGTTTTTTGTTTGCTTTTTCCCCACTGTCACACACAAAAAAACTGTGTTCCAACTTCCTTCCTATCCCATATCCTTTTCACAACCCATGATTATTCTTAAATAATATTTAATCTCTTTAATGCTGCAACGAGCCCACTCATATCTTTCTCCAGGGGGTACCTGGACTCCTGAATCCCCTCTCCCACCCATTCTGCCAAATCCATCAGGCGGCTTCCTGGGCCGAAAGGCGAACCCCAATTCCGTCCCAGCGCCTGCCTCCCCCTCGCCCTAATAAAAACCAGGAAGCTGCCTCCTACCTTCCGTGCCGGGCCAACAAGAAAGCAGGGTCTAAAGCCTCCACCCTCCCTGCGCAAGCACAATGGTATGTTCCTAAAATGACATCTTACCGCCAAGCCGAAATTCCGCCGCAGTTTTCACACTTCAGGACCGGACTAAACCAGCTGCTTTTTTCTTAGCAGAAAAAGGGGGAACTGATGGCAGGCGGTTTATTTTGACGGAGATAAAGGCAGCAATGCCGCATGGGAAATGCAGTCCAGCAAATGCGCTTCCATTAAGCTTGACAGGCGCTCCGAGAAATACGAATCCCAGAAAGCCTCGCGCGACATGGGCGGAGCCTGGCGGGAAATGTGGTATTAAAAAGCATCAGATCTTTGTAGCGATGGCAAAAGGATGATCGTGTGAACAATGAAACAAGCGTTTATTTCAATAATTCGTAACAGTCGTGAAACGCATCAACTTTCAAAAGCGGTAAAAAAAAAATCAAGACATGGGGTGTCCCTATACGAAAAAGCGTATTGCAGATTAAAAAAAACCCACAGGATTAATTTCTACATCTTTTTTACATCACGATGCTGATGCAGAGACACTTAAGATATAATTGTCTTTGAGGTTTCTGAATATGTACTCCAGAATTGAAAATGGAAATATCATCAAGTCCTTTTTTTTCATTTTAATGTTTCTGATCCTGCTTTCATTATCATTCCAAGATTTTTTATTGCTTGAACAGCTAGTTTTAGCATAATCAATTTATGCAAATATTCTTCATTCTTTAAAAAAAAAGTACTGTATAAATCAAGACATCTCTGGAAGAAATTAAAGAAATATATCAGTAGAAATGTATTTTTTAAAATGAAAAGTGGGATTTTAGAAAGTATTATTTTTCCTTTATGTGAAAAATATTCAAAAAATACTGATGTAATTTGAAAATGGGGTTGACTTTTACATACAAGCATATATATCATGATCATACAAGTCTTAACTGAGTCAATTAGACAGAAAGCCAATCTGGATTTTTATCTTTGATGTCTTTATTTTTGGATAAACATTACAAGAGTTAAATTCAGAGCTGGTTGCATTAATAGAAAAACAGCGTCCCTTGCTGTTAGCCTAGAGAACAATTCCTCCTTCTAAAAAAAAACTTTCCATTTATTATTTCACCTAAAAATGAATGGGAAAGATGTTGCTTGTTATGAACATAATATACAAAAAGGGAACCCACATGTTCCTTCTGCTCAACTTTCTCTTCCTGCAACTAGAAAATGATTTAATTGAAACAAAATGAAATATAAGCCCAGCCTCTGGCAAATGTTTTGTTATACATCGAAATAAATGGCTTAGGAACTTTTGGTACAGAAAATCAAAATCAGTATAGTGTTTAAAATAATAATTCAAACTACCTTTGTAAAATTTAAGTCTAACATGTTAGCTTTATTTTAAATGGTTGAATATGTCATAATTCAATTTTTGTAAATTCACAACTGAAGAACAATGTTCTTAGATTTATGTATGTTACCAACAAAAGATATTTGTAATTCAGAGTTGAAATGAGGGATCCTTAGTGTTCTCTAGGCTCGGTTTTTTTGCAGACATTTCATCAGGGATGGGATTTGACCAGTATAACTACCGGTTCTGTCGCTGTGTGTTGTGCATACAATTTACAACCTGCTGAGCTGCCCGGACAGCTGAGCAGTGCTGCATGCAAGTGCGCAGTGAGTGGTTGGAAAAGCCCTTTTTTCTTTTTCAACCGCCGCTGTGTCGTGCAAAGCAGCTGTGGTTGAAAAAGCAGGCAATAAAGGTCAGGTAAGAGCCCAGGCAGGTGGGTGGGCCAAAACAGCAGCAGACATAGAACCAGTTCTATGTATGTTCTATGTATGCTCTCTGTCTGCTGCTCTTCAGAACTATTGGTTCTGCAGAGGTGGACAGAACCGGTAGAATCCCACCCCTGCATTTCATTACCTAGACTAAGTAACATCCTCAGTGTTCAAAGGACTGATGGTGTTACTTAATTGGGTAATGAAACATCTGCAACAGCCAAGTTCAAAAGGCACAAAGGACCTCATTTTTGTTAACTCTGGATTTTTGTTTTGCAAGAACATCTCTGTATACAGAAATATTTTTCAATTTGTTTTTTACCAGGATAAATTACATTGACTTCCAACTGGTTGTTTTACAATCAGTCATTAACACAGTCTCATAATGAGTGCTTTATAGCTTGTACAATCTCTGGCTACGGTATTGTAAAATGTGCCCATACCCTCAGTCATGTGACCGCATTCTGATCTCTTAAAAACTGGCTTATATTTATTTACCTTTGCAATGTCCCACAGTCATCTGACCACGATTTATAATACTTGTTTTCTGGTTTCAAGAAAAAAAAGCAATTCAGAAGAATGGGCTTTATAAATGTGATTCACTTAACAACTGGGATAATTTACTTAACAACCACAGTAAAAAATGTAGGAGGGAAAGTGGTGGTGTGGATGCTTCAGTTTATGAATGGAACAACTTATGACCAGATTTCTAGTCCCAATTGACGTCATAAATCAAGATCTACCAGCAACTGTTTATAGATGGGTTTGCATCTCTGTTTATAATTTTCATTTCACAATCCACTGAACATAATTTGGGCTGTGGACCTAGACCAATCTCAGTTTTAATTTATCTAAATTGTTTAGTGTTTTATTTCTAATGAAAGTAATCATCTGCAACTTGCTATTTTTTTTCCATAGTTGTGCATCACTATCTACTATTTGGGAAACACTGTTTCAGTTTGCCAAATGATAAGGTCAGCATAACACCAGGCAAAGGAAAGTAATGATAGGAAAAGTAAAGTAGGCCTGATTATCAGTGTAAAACAGTCTCTGTTCAATGAGATGTTTTTAATATGATAGTCCAAAATCTTTAAAAGTTTATATTAAGCACGGCATGTGCAAAGGATCGAGATCAACAGCATGAAAGCATGAAAATGGTAGGTATAACTGGGGGATAAGACTCTTTTTCTTTTTACGTGCATGTGATGTGTGCCATGCATATGAAAAAAGGGCAGGTATCAATGACCTGGTTGCCCATATTACGTTGATGCTATCTACCCCTGTATTAAATCTATTCATAAAACTCATCACTTTCTATACATTTAAAGTAATCAAGAATAATCTGTAATTGCACAAAATAATCACATATAAAACAATTTAAAAGAGCTGAGGAAAAATGCCACTTAAAAAGTTGTAAAATCAAAACAGCTTAATTTTGGTTTGCATTGCGCAAGGTAGCTTCCATTTTAATTCCAGTTAATAGAAATCAGCTGAAATGTTTGGAGTCTGAAGGATGGTGGGAGATATGCTGAACAATATGACCTCCTGGGCAAAGAAGATGAAGATGGTGTCTGAACTGTCTACTTCAGGGTTGTCAAACTCAAGGCCCAGGAGCTGGACCCTGGGGTGCTTAGATCTGGGCTGCGGGGCTGCCCTGGAAACAGCGAAAGTTCGGCCCGCAGTGCCTCTGCCAGGGAAAACAATTCGGAAAGGCCTCCTCTGGCCCTCTTGAGCTCCATTTTCGGCTGCAATGGCTTCCTGCAGCCCTCTGCCAGCAAAAATGGAGCTCAGGTGGGGCCCTCTTTTCCCTGGCAGCAGGCTATCCCGGCCAAAAATGGAGCTTGTGAGGGCTGCACGCTGTTTTTGCTGGCAGTGGGCTGCAGGAGGCTGAAAATGGAGCTTGGGAGCCTGTTATCTCTGACAGAGTGCTTGGGCCACAGGTGCCCTTGACATGAGTGACATCAAGCTGCCATGCCCTTGGCCACCTCCACCCCCAGAAGTCAAACACAACCCTGATGCAGCTTTCAATGGAATTGAGTTTGACACCCCTGGTCAAACTGGTCTACTTGGTCATCTTCAAAAATGAGGAATGGTCCAGGTCCAAAGGACATAGTATTCAGTGCCTCTTGGCTTTTCTCTTCGGCGGGGGTCGACTGTTGAGGTAACCAAGGCGCTTGTAGTTTATAAACAGGAGGGCAAAGTTGAGGATGTAGGTGCTGATGCAAATCACACAGAAGTCGTGGAGCACATAAAAAAGGATGTAGGCCAAATAGAGAGATCCAGCAATGGAGACAAAAGAAGAGCCCACTAGAGCAATGGCTGCCAGGTTGTGATGAAAGAAACCTATGAGGATGAACCAGGGTTAATTTCTTTTCAGCAATTTGACAGAAATATTCTTAGGAATTAATACTAAAAGCATGATTTGATCAATTTGCTTGCAACCAAGAGAGAAGCATTTTTCAATCTGAGCAACTTTAAGATGCACAGACTTCAACTCCCCCAATTCCCCAGCCAACTATGCTGGCTGCAGGATGAATTCCACCCACCCACCCACCCCGGCTGGCTGAGGAATTCTGGGAATTGAAGTCCGTGCCTCTTCAGGTTGTCAGGGTTCATAAACAGTGTTAAATTTGCTCAGATTAAAAAACACTGTACTAGGGAAGAGACTTAAAATTGGCTTGGTGCAGAGGATTGTGTGAATCATGTTTCAGAGCTTAGTGTGGTTGTATGAACTTATTTCATGTTTGATCAAACTATGGTTAAGCAAGCCATGGTTTATCATAACACATGAACCCAGCTTACCTCTGTTTCTCACTTGTCCTTTTCCTACACTAAATGCCAATCCTGACCTATCCCCATAAAACCACTTCCTCTGAAGATCACTTCCTGTTCTTTTTTTTTGGCACTCCCATGGTACAACTCCTATGCAATCACTGCGTCACATCTCTTGCCTACTGAGCACATTCTGTCCTGCAAAAAAAATTTTTTTGAAGATTTTTTCCTGTTTTACATTTCTGCAGATCTGGAATTTTACTCAGTATTTATCATCTTTCATTTGTTTCCCACCCCTCTTATTCCAAACCCTCCTCTATTGATGCTCATGATTCAAGCAAGATTAATACAGGCAATCCTTAACTTACAACCATGACGTTTTTGCCAAAAACTGGCATTTATTCCAGTTTCTAGTAAAAAAAAGATAACAACCCTATTGGTTAAAAAAGATTCCCTTAACCACACTGACAAACAAGGTTATAAAACTGGGTGCAGTCACATGGTGACCTACTTAATGACTAGCACGACTTACGAATGTAACTCAGAGCTCAATTATGGTCATAAGTTGAAGACTACCTGTATTATGAATATTTGAGAGAGCCTGAAGATAAATCAGCCATCTGGTTTCCTCTGCTAAGGAAGACAATGGATTAATGCTGGTTAGTGAGCCACGTGAAGAAATTGCACCCCACTTAAACCTGCTTGAATGACCATATGTCACAGCAGCCTAGCTCACAAGACACCCCCTCCCCCCAGTGTGAACCTTTCTAAGCTCCGAGAAAAAAGACAAGATAAACCTCTTATCAACTGTGAGGCAATTGTGGGCCTAAAGAGGACAAAAGAATGGATTCTCCATCATGCTTTCTCTTGCACATTCTGTGCCTCTTACTCACCAAGAAGTATCTGCAGAATGTAGAAAATAATCCCAAAAATGCTGTTTGGCTGATTGAAGAGGCTGTGAGGTCCCAGGAGGTCTGCCACCAAGCCAAAACCACGACCCCACCTGGAAGAAATAATGCTGGGTAATGATTACAGCGACAATAAGCAGTGGTTGGGGCTAGGAATTCCAGGGAATCTCAGCCTGAATCTAGATGGAAAAATCGAAAAACAACACAGTCTTGAAAGAATAGAATAAGGATAACAGAGACCTTGGAGGCCCAGGCAGGAAACCCTACACCACTTCAGACAAATGGTTATCTAGCATCTTCTTTATAACTTCCAGTGTTGGAGCATTCATAACTACTGGAGGCAAGTTACTCCACTGATGAATTGTTCTAACTCTCAGGAAATTCCTCCTTATTTCTAGGTTGCTTCTCTCCTTGATTAATTTCCATCCAGGTTGCTTCTTGTCCTGCCCTCAGGTGCTTTGGAGAATAGATTGACTCCCTCTTCTTTGTGGCAGCCCCTGAGATATTGGAACACTGTCTCCTAGTCTTTTTTTTCATACCAGTTTCTGCCACATATGTTTTAGCCTCCAGTCCCCTAAAGATGCAGGCAACCGTTTTCTTTGTGACACTTGACAGAAGGAAAATTGGATTTTGAAGAAACAGGAGAAAAATAGTACAGATAGTCTTTGAATTACAATCATGATTGGGATCCAAAATTTTGCTGTTTTAAGCAAGATGGTTGTTATCATGCCTAATTTTACAATTGTTTTTGCATTGGCTCTTAAGCGAACCACTATAAGCTGTTAAGTATCATGCAGTCATTAAGCAAATCTGCTTTCCTCATTGACGTTGAAGCTGGGCAGGAAAATGGTGATTACATGACCCTGGGACGCTGCCACTATCCTAAATACATGTTGCTCACCAAGCGCCCAAATTTTGATCACTTGAGCTTGGAGATGCTACAGACAGTTGTAAGTGTGTGCAGCATGAAGAATCAGGAGCACACATTACATTCCTGTTAAACTGACATACAGCTCATGACTGTACACAAGAATCTAACCAACTAACAGTCGGCACTAAATTGGTGCTAAATAAGACTTAACAGAATTTAAGGAGGGCTGGACTTGGATTGTTTGTGGAAACATAACAACTCCAGGCAAATTTCCCTCTTGACACCACTCCCACTTTCTGTCTTGTCTTTTCCTACAGTAAGTACCGGTTGTAAGTCAGTTTTCTAGGGAACTTCGAACAGTCACTAAACAAATGGGTGTAAATCAAGAACTCACTGTATTGATGCTTCTCAACTTTGTTGTGGAAGAAGACTTCTGAAAATATCACGGACAGGCAAGAAAACAAGCAGACGGCCTCATTGAACAAACCAGCCCAGCGTTCTCACTCAAGGCACAAATGACCATGTTCAAAATAGCCTTTTTTGGTACTGTCCATGGGGTTTTCCCATGTCCATGGTTTTCTCAGTTGCAATGCATGGCTTGAAAGTTGGACCATAAGAAAGGCTGAGCGCCAAAGAATTGAGGCCTTTGAACTCTGGTGCTGGAGAAGACTCCTTCGAGTCCCTTAGACTGCAAGGCGATCAAACCGGTCAGTCCTAGAGGAGATCAACGCTGACTGCTCTTTAGAAGGCCAGATCTTGAAGATGAAACTCAAATACTTTATAGAGAAGAAAGGATTCACTGGAGAAGAGCCCAATGCTGGGAACGATTGAGGGCAATAGAAGAAGGGGATGACAGAGAATGAGGTGGCTGGATGGAGTCACTGAAGCAGTAGGCATGAGCTTAAATGGACTCCAGAAGATGGTAGAGGATAGGAAGGCCTGGAGGAACATTGTCCAGGGGATCGCAATGGGTTGGACATGACTTCGTAACAACAACAAAAAAACTAGCCTACTTTGGACACATTATAGAAAGATGTAGTTATCTGGTGAAGGCTCAAATGGGATGAAGGTATCACTCTACCCTCCCTTGCCTCCCTTTGTTTTACAGGGTATTCAACTCCCACATAATTCTGGACAACTTATAAGAAACACCCAACTTATTAGGTGAAAAATTAAACAATGAACCGGAAGTTTTTAGTTTTCATATCAAAGTATAAAAACTAAAAACAAAGTGAAAATAAAAAGGGGGCTTCCCAGTCCCTCTGACCCCAAGGCCTGAGAGTCTCCTATAATTTCCAGAATGCCATAAGGCTGGAAGTTCCATGAATTTCTGGGGGGAAATTGGTCCAGAGGACAGGAACTGCCAACAGTGTAGGCCCACTTCCTGGGCCAAGAAAAATGACATTCTTTAATTGGCAGGCCCCAAAGCTAACCTGACTTGCTGAACTGAACCAGAGAAGCAGAGATAACTAAAAATAAGCAGTCCCTTATGGAAACCAGCATCCAGAAGTCAACTGGTAATCGGTGCAGCTCATGCAATATTTGCAAATGATGAGAAACTCTGACAACTCCTTTTCAGCTCTTTTTTCTCTTGATGCTCATCCCTCACTGGGGCTGAGAGGCAAACTCATTAAAAAATCAAGTCTTTTTCAGTGGTGCTGGAAGATAAGAGTTCACAGCACAGCTCAAATGCTGGTTCTGATGGGAAAGACTGTCTCCCCGCCCCCCAAATTTCCTGCGAATTGTATTGGAGCCTAACCAGAGACCAAAATGAGAAGGGCATTTCAACTGAATTGTAGGGTAGGGAGCCCTGGGCCAGGAGCCACAAATTTACTTGGAGATATGGTATGGATGAAGAGACAGAACGGGAGATAGGAACCACGGTATCAAAGAGTGCGGTTCTATTCCAGCCTGGGATAAAACTAGCTTTCTCCATAAATAATCTTCTACGAATAGAAGGGCTGTCCTTTTGCATGGAGAATTTCTATTTTTTTTATTTGTATCTCACCTTTATTAATTTTACAAATGATTAAAACATACAAATTCTCCCCTGCAGCTAATACAGAACATTATTCCAGGGATAATGAAGCCTTAACTCTGTGTAATTCTGATTTTTTTTTTTTCCTGTCCAGGTAATTGTTTGCTGACCACAATTGAGCTCAAAATTTCCATTACCAAGTTGCTATGCGAGTTTTGCCAATGATTGTTGTTCTTAAGTGAATCATGCAGCCATTAAATAAATCTGGCTTCCCCCACCGACTTTGCTTGTTGGAAGCTGGCTAGGAAAGTTATAAACAAGGATCACATGATTCAGTGCAATTGTCATAATAAATACATTAATGCACCCAAATTGTGATCACGTGACCATGGGGGTGCTGCAACGGTTATAAGGGTGAAAACTGGTCATAAATCACTTCCCCCCCCCCCGCCCAGTGCTGCTGTAGCCTTAAACCATCATTAAAGGAATGGTTGTAAGTCGGAGAGTATCTGTAAGAACATCTCCTGAGTCATTAGTCAGCTTTATAATATCAAATGTGCTGGGATGGTATTTTGATCCTGTTCTTGGTAATCCTACAATGGGGAATCTGAAAGGAAGTGCTACCAGTTTCCCAATAGCACAGCCCGATTGGTTTCTCCTGGACTAAGACCAGGCCAGGTTCATGCAGTATACGAACAGCAGACCTCCAATCTAACAGGGGTCTCCAATCTTGTTGGCTGAGGAACTCTGGGAGTTGAAGTCCACAAGTTGCCATGGTTGGAGACTCCTGTACCAGAGGACCCTCGGGCTGCAGACTCGATTGGAAGGCCAGAAAAGGGGAAAGAGAGGGAGGGAGGGGCAAAAGGCCAGCCACCTCCGGATTTTACAGCACGTTCAAAACCCAAGCTCGACTCTAAAAGCGTCCTGGCCTTGAACCTCCGCTCAGGCGCGCCAGACGCAACGAAGCCTGTCGCAACTTCCCGACTCTGACTTGCTGCAGCTTTGGATCTCCTGGTGGTCTCCCGCCCGGAACAAACGTCTAAAACCTGAACATGTAGAAACGTGGAAGGAAGTCGCTCAGCGCTTCCTCTCAGGAGCCAGGCAAACCCCAACCTCTTCCACTTCCTGGGGATGCAAATGCTTAGAGGGCGGAAAAGCTCGGGATCCTCTGGATCGGAGCTGGGGGGCGGGGGGGGGGGGCCNGGGGGGGGGGGGGGGGGGGGGCACCACCGACCTGGAGGTGAAGACACGGGAGCAGCTGATGTCGGCGCTAATATCGCACATAGCCCGGTAGGCGGCGTCACGCTCCTTGGAAGTCTCCACGTGCCAGGCGTAAATAGAGAGCGCCATCCCCGCCAGGCAGAGCAGCAGCCGGGCTGCACGCTCCCACCCAGGCACCGTCATCTTGCCGTCGGCCACGAGGACAGGACACTGACCGCTTGAGCCAATGCTTGCTTCTTCCAGCCTGGCCGTGGGACACTAAGCCGTTTCTCATTGGGCGGCCTGCGGGCGTTCAAATAGGCATCCCAGCAAGTCAGAGAGCAGAGGAGGAAAAGGAGCAAGGCCTGCTGGGGGTTGTAGTCTTCTGGCGTTTTCTCAACAGGGGCCTGCTCATCTCAGGTTGGTGGAGGATCAAGGATGATTACAGACCAGGGGTCTCCAACCTTGGCAACTTCAAGCCTGGAGGACTTCAACTCCCAAAGTGCTTTGCTAGCTGGGAAATTCTGGGAGTTGAAGTCTGCCAGGCTTAAGGTTGGAGAGCCCTGTTATAGTCTGGGAAAACGTGCAACCTGGGCTCTTAAAAGGCAGGAGCTCCTTTGAGTCTGGTTGAACTCCGCTAATCCCATGGACGTGTCTTGATTAGAGCAACAATCCGGAAATGATTGGAAATTGCCCTTCAGGGGTGTTTTCCCCACATTAGACTACAGTGCAGCCCTGATGTTTGCATGCAACCATTATATTAATCAAATCAAGTTTGTTTAGCATTTCTAAGAGGATTGGGGTAGCGGAGCCTTGGTGTGATAGGTAAATCTTCCCACAATTTTGTAGATAGAGGCAAAAAAAGCTGAAGGTTTCTCTGTCTCTGCTGCCGGCCAGTAGTCATCCAGATTCTTTGTGGTCAGGATCAGAGAGCTGAACTGGTTTCTGTCATTGGGCTGTGGAGCTGTGTGGCTAGAAAGAAAATAACTACTGGTTATTATTTATTTAATTTGATGTGAATGGCCCTGCATTTTGGCTGCCCAGAAGGAGGGACTTACAGCTAGGTAAGGGACATATAGTTAGGTTAGTAAAAATCAGGTACACTGATTGGGAGGGAAGAAAAATATCAGTAGACTGTTAAGTGCTGTGGAGTTTACCCTAAAGCTTGTACATTTAATTGTCTTAGAACTGATGGAGACTTGCATGTTATTCAAATGTTTATCTAAAACTCCCCCCCAAGGGCAATTGACAGCAAATATAAATGCAAATCAGGACTAAAACAAAATGGAAAAAACAGTGTTAACAATAGGCTGAATAAAACAATTAAAGGCCAAATTAAAATAAACCGATTTCCGCCTCACTGCCAAAGCAGCAGGAAAATAATTCAGGGCGTAGTTCTCAGGAAGAGTATTTTTAAGCAGCTCTGATAAAGCAGTTGTTTGGGTTCATGGTTTTTTCCCAATAGAGGAATCCGGAAAAGAAAATCTTAAAATCTTGATCAAATGATTTAGAACAGAATTTCCCAATTGTGGCAAAACGTGTAGGCTGGGGAATTCTGAGAGTTGAAGTCCACGTGCCTTAAAGTTGCCAAGGTTGGAAAACTGATTTATAGGCATTGGGTAGCAAGTTGTGAAAGATTTTAATGCTTAAACACACTTCAGATTGAGCGGTGAAGAAAAGGTGATCCCAACTAGCCAATCCAGTCTTTTCAGAGTAACTTGTTGGTGTTTGTTGAGCCTCAGTGATTAACTGTACAGTTTTGTTTTAAATAAACAGGAGTATCTAAATAATCTACAGAGATAAATCTTATGGACCACGCACCAAAGTAATGCACCTGGGAATTTGCCAAGGCAATTTTAAATATATTGATAGCTTTTGAGTTATGGCCACAAATGAGCCTAAAATTTCTGCTAAGCAAGACAGTTGTTAAATGAGTTTTGCCCAGTGGTGGGATTCAAATAATTTAATAACCAGTTCTCTGCCCAATTTACCAAACTGCTCAGAAAGTTAACAATCGGTTCTCCCAAAGTGATGCGAACTGGCTGAATCCCACTACTGGTTTTGCCCCATTTTATGGCCTTTCTTGCCACAGTTATTCAATGAATCACTGCACTTGTTAAGTTAGTAACACAGTTGTTAAATGAATTTGGCTTCCCCACTGAATTTGCTTGTCAGAGGGTCTCAAAAAGTAATCACGTAACCCCAGGACACTGCAAACATCATAAATACGAACCAGCTTTCTTATGGTCTGTGAACTTCTATGATCTCATTTTCAGAGAACAGGGATAACTGGTTGGTTGGCAGTTTTATTAGGAACATTTAATAGTGCAAATTTTTGGCCCCAGCTCTCATTTTATAGGTGTTAGTTGAAATGGGTATTCCAATGCTCTGTCAGGAAAGGAACAAGCACTTCATAACTAAATATTAGATTACATTATCTTTTATTAATTACATTGTATTTTATTAATATTAACTTTAAACAATGTACTGCTTAAGTTTTGTTTTTTTATATATTTTCATTTTATTTTATTTATTGCATTTTGGAACAGGCCCTCTCCTTTAGAAAAGGGGCATTGGGCAGTGTACAATAAAATATTTTAAAAGGTTAAAAATAGTATATGAAAGTTAAAATTTAAAAGAGGCAAAGATGATTAAAACAATGTTAAATCCTGCATTTTGTGCAACACTCTCTTTCTGATTGCTTAGATCCTTTGGCAACAATTCTTGGCTAAAAACTTGCTTTAAATATATCTAAAGTAGCACTATGAATATGCAGATTCTTTATTTTTTAATTACAGAATGCTATGATAGCATGACTTGTATGGAAAGGTATAAGGATAAATGGCATCTTCAGGCAGATTAAAAGTCTGATGTATGTACATTTAAAAAATAAAAATAAAATACTGTCTTTCCCAAGGCACAAATTAGTACAGGTAGTCTTTGACTTATGACCTCAATTGATCCCAAATTTTATATGGCTTAAGTGAGAAAAACTTACCTAGAGAACTTTTCACTTAGAGAATTTTCTTGGCACATTTGCTAATTGAATCGATATAATTGTTAAATTAGTAACACTGTTGTGAACCCGCTTTCTCCATTGACTTTGCTGGTCAGAAGGTTGCAAAAGGTGATCAAATAACCCCAGGACATTGCAGCGATCATAAATGTAAGTCAGTTATCAAACATCTGAATATCAATCACGTGATCATGGGAATGCTGCATTGACTGTTTTGCTGAAAACTAGGACTTCTGGGGTTTGGCAAAATTACACCCATAGCAAACTATTCATTCACTTAACAACCTGGAATTCGCTTAACTGCTGCAAAAAAGGTTGTAAAATGGCATGTTAGACCCATTGTATGACCATTAAATATATACCCATTATGGGCAGGCTCCATTACAGTTGTATGTCTTGGACTCCTCGTGCAATATCAATGATAGTGGATCAGCAGTCATTTTCTTTATAATAACCCACATCCTTTAAACTAAGGGGACAACTTCGTGCCACAATCTACTTCATAGTGTGGTAGTTGGGAAATACAGGAGAAAGGAACACTATGAGACTTGGAGCTCCTGAACAAAACCTGGCATACATATATACTACTAATAGTAATTTTATTTATCTTGCACTTATAATTATGCAGAACAGAAACAGAGAGTAAACAACAATTAATGCTAACATGATGCTAACAATAAATTATAGCACTACTGTATAATATAAGAAGCCTCTAAACTAAAAGACCAATGATGTACAAGAATATATCAGTTCAAATTAATATATTTTTTTCAAAGCATCTTTTTACTGGGTTTTGAAGCTTTAAGTAATCCCTTTGCAAATGTCATTCTGGACAGTCAGTTCCAAAGATGGAGAGTGAAGAAAACTCTCAGCCGTGATATGGCTCTTCTGATACCTGGGATAAACCATTGATCTCGGACTCATAAGTAGATTAAATGTGCAGCTATGCAAACCAAGAACTGTTCTTTTCAACAGCGGGATCTGTCCATTCACTGCCAAATGTCTACACTGTAATTTACAATATTTACTGGAATTTATGCTGATATTCCCAATCAGTATAATGAATGGTAGTAAAAATAAGAACCAAATAAGGAATATCCAGATATATACTTCAAGGCCCTGGTGGTGATCAGTAAAAGAAGCCAATATAAGAAGCCAAGGATGACACGTACACAGGGAGCCATAAAATTTGTGGGACCCCCTTTCTCTCATTGTCCAGCAGCAAAGTAAGAGAATCACGCTCCATCTCTTAAAGAGTGCCATCTACTAAGACCAGGGAAGCGAGCTTTTTCTATTGCTGAGTCTGCCTGTCCATCTCATCCATGATTAGGTTGTCCCTGACCTTCATGGATGTTTGAAGAGCCTTAAGATCTGACTGTTCTCCCAGGCATGTGGTTGGAAAGTTAGATGAGCCAGTGAGATACTATTGATTAACTGCTGATGGTTATCACCAGCTGCCATTGTGTTAGTTCTGTTCCTGTTGGGTGTATATTTTCATTCTTTTTATTGTTCTGCATTGTTTAACTCTTGTTTGTCACCTAGAGGTGCTTGTGTGAGGTGGGAGGCCATATAAATCAAACCAGTCAACCGATAGATCAATAACATCATGAAAAGAGGCATTCAGGACACAAGTCCAGGGGCAAAGTTAAATTTCAGGAAACCTACATAATAGGCAGCTACAGATGCTACATTTCCATTCACCTTGCAAGGGCTACATTGGGGGAAACAGGCAAAATAAAGATAGTATTTCCATCTAAGGAGTTAATTCTGGACCAAAACATCTATAGGGAGTCCTCGGCTTACAACCAATTGCTTACCAACCATTCAAAGTTATAATGGACTTACCGAGGGGCTAATCACCTGGATTTGAAGTTACAATGCTTCCCCCCCCCCCGNACAATGCTCCCCCCCCCCCGGCAGCTGGATTGCATTTACAGCTGTTTGTAGTGTAACCAGGGTCACATGACTGCATTTTATACCAGTTTTGCCGAAAACCAGTTTTCACTACTGGTTTTTGACAAAACTGTTCCGGTAAAAAACCATTGGCTCACTTAACAACCAAGATGTTCACTTAACAATCACCACAAAAAAGGTTATAAATTCAGGTCAATCATGTATTGCTCCATTTCTACAACTTTCACAACCTATGACTGATGGGTAGGCTCTATTAGGGTCATAAATCAAGGATTACCTATACTTTTTTGAGTTTTAGAGGTTAATGAAGATGAGATCAGATTGAATCAATTAGTCAAAATAGATTCTGAATTTGAAACTGAGTAACATAAAAATCATAGAAATAAATAAAAATCATACAGGTAGTCCTTGACTTACTATTGAGCCCAAAATTTCTGTGATTAAGGAAGAAAAGTTTTGCTCCATAGTTGTTAAGTGAATCACTGCAGTTGTTAAATTAGTGGGTATTTAGTGGGTATAAATGCCCACTATTTAGTGGGTATTTAAATACCCACGTGGGTATTTAGTGAATCTGGCTTCCCCATTCGCTTTGTTTGTCAAAAGATTGCAAAAGATCTCCCATGACCTTGATATTGCAACCATCATAAATGCATGTAAGTTGCCAAGCGTTCAGATTTTGATCACGTAACTATGGGACGCTGTAATAGTCCTAAGTATGAAAAGTGATCATTTTTTTCAGAGCCATTGTTAATTTCCACTGGTCATTAAAAGAATGGTTGTAAGTCAAGGATTTCCTATAATCTGACTCCAGGAAAAGAAGGATTGTGGGCAATTGTGCCACAACTGGTGTGTTCCTTTAATACTAGGCTCCGTTTGGTTCTTCATTTTTCTTTTCTTTTCGGTTTCTTCACTTTGAAGTATTTGCCCAGATGCCATTGTTCACCTGTGTCCACCTTAGTCAAACATTCATCCCAAATAACGTCAGAAGCTTAGAAGTAACGTAGACGTTAGTTTCAGCATTTCAGTTCCAACAGAGCCAACCAATTGGAAACATAACTCAGTTTTCATCTGGAACATTGAGGAGAGATATTGCATCCCAACCAATGGTGGGATTCAAAACAATTTCTTACCGGTTCTGTGAGCATGGCCTTGGTAGGCATGGTGTGGCTTGGTGGGCGTGGCAGGGGAAGGATACTGCAAAATCCTCATTCCCTCCCCACCCCACTAACCTGCTTTCCAGCTCCATTCTCCTGTGCAGGGCAACAAAAGAAGACCCAGCCAATCAGCTAGGACTTGGGAGGCAGAGAATAGATGGGGCGGGGCCAATCAGAGGTGGGATTGGTCAGTTCTCCGAACTACTCAAAATTTCTGCTACCGATTCTCCAGAACTGGTTAGAAGCTGCTGAATGCCACCTCTGATCCCAACCTAAGGAGACACAGAGTATACTAGGTAAGGAGGGTAGAAATCAGAAGCCAGCCATGAAGATGGAGAACTGGGATGTCTCCAGGATATGGTCAAAAAATAAGATAGTGGTCCCCACAATATAGTTGGAACTCAGTCTGTTTTTTAGGTCCATTGTGATGCGGATACTAAATGGTTAGCAATTGCACTGGCCCGGCTGACATTTTGATTTTTTTGACATTACTTGAAGAAAGCATCTGTCTGATAGAAGACAGCAGAACCTCTTCTCAAATTTTTTTCTTCTTCAAATTTTTACACTTTTTTCAGATCAGTCGTGGTGATCCTTTGGTTGCAACAGGAATTGACTATCTGGCTTATTTCCTGAGGCTGATGTTCTGGAGTGAGGGTGACTGGCTCCTAAATCACCCCGGCCGCTTTCATGGCTAAGGTGAAACTAGAACTCACTGCCTCCTGGTGATTGGCTCAAAGTCATCTAGTTAACTTTCATGGCTAAAGCAGAACTGGAATTCAAAGTCTCCTGATCATTGGTTCAAATAATCCACCTAGCTTTCAAGGCTGAACCCAAAGTCTCCTGGTTTCTAACCTGGAGCCTTCATCACTAAACCATCCTGGCTCTATTCTCCCTGTATAATTCTTTAAATAAAATTTTTACAACCCCTTTCGTCGTTATGGCCAGAGAGATGAAAGATGCCCAATATTTTTAACTGAAACTTTTTAAATACAAGATTATGTTAATTAATGAAATTACTTTGCATTGATTTATTGTATAACTTTCTATCCATGGGCTAAAGTTAAAATGTCAGGCTTGGGGCATATATGATCATTTAAGCTAGGTGTGGGATTCTACCAGTTTGGCCCAGTTTTATAGAACCAGTAGATCCGAAGAGCATCTGACACTGAATTCTTTTCTTGAGTTGGGCCCACCTGCTTGCCCCGGCTATAGGCTGTCCCTTATTCCCTGCTAAAGCAACCTTAGTTGCTTTGCATGGCACAGCTGAGTGCTGCACATCAGCAGAAGATTATTCCTTGCAGGAGAAGTTGATTTACAAGTACTGCGCATATGGGTTCTCTCACCGAACCGGTTGTTATGCCGGTAGAATCACTTCGTTTTCAGCTTTTGAACATTAGAGATCTCAGGATTTCCAGGACAGGAGATCTAATAGGACCCATATTTCTTTTCAATGAAGAATTGCTAATATTAATTTTATGCTACTTTCTTTGCAGGAAATTCTCACCTTTCCATTATTAGAATATTATCTGTTCACAACACTGTGAAGGTACATCAAAATGTTATTACATTTCAATAATCCTTTTCTTGTGTTTGTAGGTATTCAACAGATTATTTCCTAATTGCACAGCAAATAGTTTGTTGAATACATACAAAAACAAGGCAGTTGTTTCCTTATTGCATAGATCTGATTCTATTGGTCAAGCATTAGGGTTGATTTTTTTAAAAAATTATTCTTTAAAAAAAAGTGCGTAAGTATCAAGGTTTTTCTCTAAATCCTTTAACAAAAGGCTATAAAATAGGTAATAAAACCCAGCTACCTGATCTGATACTTAGATGCAGATTTGAAAATGAAAGCAAATGTTTGTTGTTCTATTAGAAAACAAAAAATTAACTGGCTGTTTCCTTTTAAGGTAGCTGTAAAGCTCTTTTGCATCCTTCAATTGGCAGAAAAACATGGAAGCATAAGATACATTGTCCGCACAAACAGTTCTGCTCTGCTCTGTCTTTACCGTGCTTTTTTTACTGTGTTTATTTTAAAAGCAGACACATTGAAAAGACCTAAGAACACATAAAAATTCCAATAATTTTGGAATTCCAAAAAGACTGAGGTAAACAGGAAAAAAAAAACCCTTAGGCTATTACTGTTTGCAAAAAAGTAACTTTTCCAAATCGAAGCTGTTGGAAGAAAAATCCAGTCCAGTTCCAAGCTAGGAGAAAGGTGCTGGAAATAAAACGGAGGCTGCAGGAAAGAAATCTTCTGTTTATTTGGCTGGCTGAAACTTTAGTTTGTGGGATGGCTGACAAAATGGGGTTGAGATAGGTGAGCTTTTATAAATTAACTGGGGCCATGTGATTGAGATGCATGTTTATGTGCAAGAACATGGCCTTTATTATTCTAATAATTCTTGCCAGATTTCTGTGGAGTCGTGTAGGGGTCATGGCTGGCTCTATAGGCAAAAGGGAAAATCCAAATCCTAGGTGTTTGAGCAAATCTTGTCAGCGTTGGCTTGCCTAATTGTGTTGCTTATCTGGAGTCTCTGCTCTTTGCTTATGAATAGAATTGCTCAATTTTTCTGAATGGATACAAAATCAAAAGATTGGCCTCTTACTGCTTCTGCTTGAGGCTGTTTCCCTATGGCAGAAAGACTGGGGCTGCTTTCTGCCTTTAAGATTTTTTTCCATTTCTCCTTTGGGGGAAATATTCTGTCTTGCCTCTTTTAAATATTAAGAAAAAAGAATATTTTAATTTGGGGAGAGGAAGGCTTCCTACAAAGCTAAAAGCCCTGTCACATCGGCCGACGGATGCAAAACGTATGTAAAAAGGACACAGCGGATGAGAAAATGTTCCATCCGTTGTATGGTTCCAGCTCGCGTTGTTATCCGCTCTCAAAGTGGCCCCAAATTTGCATAAGAGAAGGACAACAAACGGAAAGGAATGGACGTGGGGAGGACGTAGCGAGGATGTAAAGCGGTATGCTCAACGGAAGCCTAGTGGATGAGTGGATGGAAGCGGATGACACATCCGCAGGGCTTCCTTGGGAGAACAGTGAAGCGACGCGCAGCAGAAGGAGCAGATGCAGAGCGGATGTTGAGCGGAGTGAGCCAGATGCATCATGGATGCCTAGGGATGCCTAGCGGATGCAAGAGCATTCACTGCGCATGGGGAGGATGGATTGCGTCAGCGCCCGCGGATATAAAGGATGCAGCTCGCAAGCAGGTCACCATTCAGAGGAAAGACGCTGCTGCAGACACATCTCCAGCCAACACACATGGGGAAGAAGAGGAAGCCTGTGCCGACTCCTGCCAGCCCTGGCAAGAGGACAGGGCCACCATCCCACCCCCTGGCGCTGACTCTACTTCTGCTGGGGCTTCTGCTGCTGGGGGTGACTCTGCTGGTGCTGGTGCTTCTGCTGTGCTTTACTGCTGGCTGCTGCTCTCCTGGTGCTGGTGCTTCTGCTGGTGCTTACTCTGCTGGTGCTGCTCCTGGTCCTGCTGGCCCTGCTGGTGCTGCTGGTGCTGCTGGTGCTGCTGCTGCTATTTGCGTGCTGCTGCTCTGTCTGCTGGTGTGGTGGCCCAGCCCCTAGAACCTCAAAGCCCTACTGATGAGAGCCCAGAAGACCCTGCCAGAGAGGGAGAAGAGGCCAATTGCGCGATAGGGAGAGGGACAGTACTCCATTGAAGAGGAACATGAGGATGAGGTGCTCGAATGGCTGAGGGGAGAACGCGTACCTCTGGCGGGTAAGGGACACAGGCTCTATCGAGACACCAGCGGAAGCAGGCGGCTTGGAGAGAGAAGGCGGAGAACCTGGGCTACACTTCGGAGGTCCTCCTCGGGTGGTGGAAGCACATGCACACCTGGTACGGGCAAGCTGCACCTCAAGAAGATCTGGCCAGGCCACGGTCAAGCTGATGACAGAGAGACCTATGTGATGGCCAAGTGCAGCTTCTTGAGGGTTGAGGTCCGCCACCAAGGAGCAGCCCATCTGTCAACCTTTCTCTGCTCAGGCAGCCCACAGAGAGCCAGTCCTCTTCTGGCCAAGAGTCAGCTCCTGTGTCCAGGCAGGTATCTGTGGAGCGCCCCACACGGAGGACCCCCCCGACAGCCTGCACTCCCGTGGCGGAAAGCGTGGAGGACCCCTGACGCAGTTGGAGCAAGAGGAGGCCACTGCCACCAGAGACCAACCCACCTCCACCCCCAGCTCCACCTCCACAGAAAGCAGGCAGAAAGCCAGACCGGAGGGAACGAGAGCCGCACTGTCCTGCTGGAGATCAGAGACACCATCCAGAAGCAGCGTAGATCTCCTCTGTCAGCTGGTACAACTCCAACATACCATCCTCTAACAGAAAGCCTTCCTCACCTATGTCACCAGAGCCCTCATGGACATGTCCGAATCCCAGTACCAGGTGATAAAGGAGAGGGATCACAGGGTCTTCTGCACCACCCTCCAGGCTAGCTGAACCTGCTCGACCCAGTCCAGTCTTGCTCCTCCACCCCAGATGTGATGTCACAGCCCTTCCAAGGCTTTCCACAGGCCTCACCTACCAAGGCTATGGCTACCAGGAGTTCCAAGCAGCACAGGCAGCCCTTCCCAGTCGAGGCACAGGTTTATCGCAGCGCCACAGGTGCACCAATGCCACTGATGCCACCGACACCACAGATGCTACCAACGCCACAGATGCCACCAACCGCTCACTTGCTCAGCTGCAGACCAGACAGCCCCACTACACTCCTCCTTCCTCCACCCCACAGCCAAGCCTGGCCTCAGAACATCTGTCATCGGTCTTGGGACTGACACTCCATGGTCCTGGAGGAAGGGGCTCTCAACATCACGGGACTGAGCCAGCTCTCTGAGGAACTTCCTCCACACACCATACCCTGTTGTCCTCTCGGGCCAGGCACCCCAATGGCACCTCAGACCAGCACTCCAGCCACTGCCACCTCACACAGCACCTGGACCCTTCACCCCTGAGACTATGGGCACGCTTCAGAGTGACTGAGAAGAGTGCCAGAGACTGGTTGCTACCTGTTGACTTTAGCTTTGCTTGGGACACTTTACTTGGGTCATTTTGCTTTTGCAGTTTGTTATGAATAAAGTTTATCTTTGATTCACACACTTGGTTCAGTTCTTTGTGATAAATATAAGTCTTGGTGGAAACTTTTAGAATGGTTTAAGCCTTTGTATGCTTGTGGGATGGGTAAGGATAGAGTGGGATGGGCAGGGATAGCTGTGGGATGGGTTAATAGCTGTCGGGATGGGTTAGGGATAGCAGTGGATGGGCAGGATACCTGTGGGATGGGTTAGGATAGCAGTGGGATGGGCAGGGATACCTGGGTGGGATGGTAATAGCTGTGGGATAGATTAAACTTCCAGTGCAGAGCATAGTGGGACTGTATGGTCCACCCTCCAGGTGCCACACTTATGGCCCTTTATTATGAATAATACAATTTAAATCATTCATCAACACATTTCAACATAAACACAACTCTTTATTAAATGCCCTGTTCATTGTAGGGCCACTCCAAATACATGGGCACAATCTCATCCGTGTGATGAGACAGGCTCAAGGAAGCATCCATTTAAGCATTCTAGTCATCCTGTCTTGCCACTTCCACTGCTCAGCTGGGGAGTTGCACCAGTGTCTCAGGAGGTTGCACTGCTTCTTCCCTTTCACGTGAAGCCTCTATTGGGGCCTTGCACATCCACAGTGTCTATCAGGTTTCGCCCTGGCCCTCATTCACCAGGCTCCATGTCCCATTGCCTTGTTGGTGGTCCATGAGCCTGTTCTGCAACACTGGGTAGCGGGTGCGCATGAGATTGTGCAGGATGCAGGAAGCTTCCGACGATGTTCCTCAGCGGTCTCTGGGCGATGCTGCATGGTGATGAGAAGTACCTGGACCTGTTGGTTCAGGATGCCAAAGGCGTTCTCCACCACCCGCCTTGCCCTGGACAGCCTGTAGTTGAAGATCTCTCTCTTCACTGGGGTGAGGAGTCTGGAAGTGTAGGGCTTCAATGAGGTAGGTTGTGAGGGAGAAGGCGTCATCCACCACGATGAAGTAGGGCAATCTGCGTGTCGTTGGACAGGGGGTCGGATCTGGGAAGCCTATTGATGAGGTTGCGTTCCAGCCCTCCTTGAGGTGACTGGCATTGTATACCTGGGCATCTGAAGCTGACCCGTTGCCTGAAGCGCGTCGATGTACATGAACTTGTAGTCAGCATCGGACCATGGCGAAGAGGATGATGCTGAAGAAGCCCTTGTAGTTGAAAATAAGTGGACCCTGAGTTGGCTGGAGCTTTGCAGGCCACGTGCTTCCCATCTATGGTTCCAACGGTGTGGAGGAAGTTTCACTTCTGATACACTGCTCTACAACTTTCTTCCAGCCTTCTTCAGTGGAGGGGCACTGGAGGAGCTCCTCCAGGTATTCTTCGATGATGGCCTGCACACTTCTCTGACCACAATGCTGATGGTGTTGTGTGGCACCTCCAGGCATACTGCTTGTTCCTGTACGTGGTCCCTGAGGCCAGGTGACGGCAGAGTCAGTGCCACCTTCAGCCGAGGTCCAGGCTGGGCTGGAAGTGTGGTGTTTGCCCTGGTCAACCTGGCTCTCAGCCGTTTCCACACTTCATCAAACATGGCTGGGTGCCGCATCTCATGAAATTCTGGAATGCAGCGAGTGTCTTCGTTCCTCAGCTCCACCATCAGCTTGTCATACAGTCCGTACTCGGCTCTTCTCGTGATCCATCTTCGTACCCAGACACTTCTTGGCTGCCTCCTTTTCTTTCCGGTAGAACAGTTTGAAAGAGCCTGTAGATGGCTTCACACTGTTGCAGAACGATGGTGGCTACCAAAAGGACTGTGTTACGATCCATGGTGGAGATGACTGGATGCTGTGGAAGAGCAAGAGCCAGATGAAGGCTGCAGAGGTCTGCACAGCAGGGCTGCTGGACTGAAAGTGAGATCCAGGTGATTTCTCCCCCTTTTTATAGGAAATATTGTTTTTCTGCTAGGTGTCCCTCCACATACTCCAGGCATCCTCCAGACATCCTAAATATCCGAGATACGTCCCCTATATGAACGTTTTTTCCATTTTAATGCTTTATATCGCGAGCTGCATCCGCTTTCATTCTTTCTACGTCCGTGCTACTAATGCTGTGTGTCCGTTCCGCGTTCGTTTCGCTTCCTCCCTGTGTCTGTTTTCCGCTGGATGTGGATGCGAGTTGTGCGGATACGCAGCGGGTGCCTAGCGGATATAGCGGACGTGTAACGCGATGAGACAGACGTATAACGGATGTTCCGTATGCGTAGTGGATGTATAACGGACGCGTTGAATACTTCATCCGCTCAAAAGTTTTGTGCAGCTCAAAACTTTTTGAGCGGATGAAATCTCAGTAGACGGATGCTGAACGGATAGAGAGTATGAAAAACAGACGCAGTGAGTACACAACGGATGCATCGTGTTAACCAAATGGATGGATGGCAAGTGTTTCTCTCCGTTTTACATCCTCTTTCCATCCGTTGGTGCTGTGTGACATGGGCTTAAGATACATTTTCTGGTGTATGCCAATATCACCAATCTTTTAAACATCCATTTTTCATAACAACAATTTACCATAATTTTTCATGCCAGAGCTCTAATGTGGAATGTCAGGGAATTGCGCAGCCATATCTAGAGACATTGACACTAACTTGTAGTTTTATATAGATAAATATACAGTTTTTTGCTACTATATATACAGCAAACTAGATAGTCAGGCAAACAGGAGTTATTGTCAGGTAAATCAGCACAACACAAACATCATGGGATAAATTACAGAGCACATAAAAGGAAAAAAAGTGGGGGAGAACAAAGGTGATATTCAGCTGATTCAGACCGGTTCTGGCATACCGGTAGTTGAAATTTCGGCCAGTTTGGAGAACCAGCAAATGCCACTTCTGGCTGGCCCTGCCCAACTGCCCCTGCTCTTTCCCATCCTTTATTCCACTGATTTTTAGCTCAGCTGATTTGCGTGGCAGAGTGGATTGTGTGCCTCAACTGAGCTAAAAAACAGCTCAACTCACCGAGGGCAATCTTGGAGTGCTGCGCGTGCGCACAAAGTGCATGTTTGGCACGTGTGTCCTTTATTCCATTGATTCTTAACTTGGCTGATTTGCACAGCAGAACAGATTGATGTGCCTCAGCAGAGCTAAAAATCAGCTCAGGTGATCTTTGAGTGCTGCACAAGGGCAATCTTTGAGTGTTGTGTCTATGTGCGTTTGGCGCGTGCGTGCACAAAGCACAGGTGCATACACAAAGCCCGCAGAACTGGTAGCATGCAATTTGGAATCCCAGCACTGGGGAAGAAACTCCCTCCACACCCACAGCAAACAATTACAGCTTGCCTCACGTAGGAGCCATCAATCTTCAACTAATCACAACCGTGTTCTGGCTCACTGCACAACCCCACTGCTCCAGCTATTACTTTTAAATATCTTAACATGAAACCTTTGAACTTTTCCAATATTGTGTTATACTGCTTATGTTTCATGTCCCTCCAGTGTACCTTGTGAATTTTGGGGTGGTGGGCATGACTGGAGGAGGGCTTCTCAGGAGTAGCCCCATTGTATGCAACTCTCCCCAGGAGATACACACAGCCCCCAGCATTCTTGGCATTTCAAAAATAGGCAAAGGGAATTCTATTTCATCCCCGTCTTGGTCCAGGTAGTCCTCAGCTTACAATTCATTTGTGACTATATGACATTACAACGGCACTGAAAAAAGTGACTTATGACTGTTTTTCACACTTGCAACCATTGTAGCATTCCCATGATTACGTGATCAGAATTTGGAGGCTTGGCAACTGACTCACATTTATAATGGCTGCCATATTCTGGCGACATGCGATCCCCTTCTGCGACCTTCTGCCAAGCAAAGTCAATGGAGAAGCAAGATTCACTTTACCACCATCTGAGCTAACTTAACAACTGCAGTGATTCACTTAACAACTGTGGCAAGAAAGGTTATAAAATAGGGTTAGAAACATTGAAAATAGATACATTAGAAATACAATACATCATGGCTTAGGATAATACAAGTAGTCCTCAGTTTACAACAGTTCATTTAGTGACTATTCAAAGTTACAACAGCACTGAAAAAAGTTGACTTTCAGCTATTTTTGAAATGTTGTAAATTGGGGCATAGCTCACTTAACAAATATCTCACTTGGACTCAATTGTGGTCATAAGTCAAGGACAACCTATATATTGAGTCAGTTATTATCAGGGATGGTGTTTGACCTGCACTAATGTCTCTCCAAGTAGAGGTAGTCCTTGATTTATGACCATAATTGTTCTACCTTGCTCAGTAGTAGTAACTGTGACAGGCATCTTGGAGTCCTTGTGGACTAAATATGAGCCAGCAGTGTGCTGCAGCTGCCAAAAAAGGCAACACAGTTCTAGGCTGCATAAACAGGGATAGAGTCAAGATCACGTGAAGTGTTAATCCCACTTCATAATGCCTTGGTAAGGCCACACTTGGAATACAGTTTTGGTCACCACGATGTAAAAAAGATATTGAGACAGTCTAGAAAGAGTGGAGAGAAGAACAACAAAGATGATTAGGGGACTGGAGGCTAAAACATATAAAGAATGGTTGCTGGAATTGGGTATGTCAAGTTAGATGAAAAGAAGGACTAGGGGTGACATGATAGCCGTGTTCCTATAGCTCAGAGACTGCCACAAAGAAGAGGGAGTCAAGCTATTCTCCAAAGCACCTAAGGGCAGGACAAGAAGCAATGGATGGAAAATAATCAAGGAGAGAAGCTAAGGAGAAATTCTCTGATAGAACAATTAATCAGTGAAACACTTTGCCTCCAGAAGTTCTGAATGTTCCAACACTGGAAGTTTTTAAGAAGAGATTAGTTAACAATTTGCCTGAAGTGGTGTAGGATTTCCTGCCTAAGCAGAAGGTTGCACCAGAGGACCTCCAAGGTCCTTTCCAATTCTGTTATTCCATTCTATTTTAACTGAGCCCATGTTGTTGTTATGCAAGACAGTTGTTAAAAGTCAGTGTTGCCCTATTTTCCAACTTTTCTTGCCACAGTTTTAAGTGATTCACTACAGTTGTTAAGTTTGTAATATAGCTGTTAAGTCAATCTGGCCTCCCCCATGATTTTGTCAGAAGATTTCACAATGTGATCACACACGACCCCGCAGCCATCTTTAATACAAGCCAGGTGCCAAGGGTCTGAATTTTGATCACCATGGGGATGCTGCAGGAGTCATAAGTATGAAAAATAGTCATAGGTCACTTTTTTTAGTGCCAATGCAACAATCATTGAATGAATGGTTGTAAGTTGAGGGCTATCAGTGTGGCCAGGAAAAAACTATTTACACTGGTTGAAAAATGCTTGAAGTCATCCTTTTAATAGTCTCCCACTAGCCATGTGGAATTGAGACTGTGCTCTCTCTCCGTTCAGTTTCAAGGGCAGTATCACCAATGCAGGAAGTCCTCAAATGATGACCACAACAGGGACTATAAAATTTGTCGTTAAGTGATATGGTTGTTAAGTGAGACACCTTTACCTATTTTATGGGTCATTTTGTTATGGTCATTAAGGGAGGCATTACAGGTCTGAGACTTGAGGGTTCCTGCAAGATTCCCCCATTATGTTTGCTTTTTGGAAGTTGGCCGGAAAGGTCACAAATGGTGATTATGTGACTGCAGGACATTACAACTGTCATAATTGTATCTGGTTGCCAAACACCTAGATTAGGTGGTTTACTCAGGCAGGCATGGTGTCCCATCACAGAGCTGAATACTAACAAAGAAATTGCAATAATGGAAGCTCCAAATTTTGTAGTTTGACTTCAGGGCAAGTTCAAGGAATGGCAAAGCAAAAGACAGAAAGGAAAGGATGAAAATGTTAGATAGCAACCAAATATTACGCAAAGGAGTGACCAAACAGGGCCATAGTTCATAATTAAGAGTGATGAAACATTAGTGATGTTTTTCTTTCTGAAATTTCAACAGTGGAAACCAGAAATAGAGGTATTTGTCAAATTTATAACGGAGAATCAGTTACTTAATATACTTGGAAAAAGTCAGTTCTTCTGGAAGTCCAAAAATACAATTAAGGATTAACTATGAAATCAAATGGGCTAATATTTACTTCTCTGCATTTATCATTCTCCACTTCTTGTTTTTTTTAATGTCAGCATTTCAGTTTGAGGGTTTTTTTTTAATTTTAACAATTGCTGGCATGTTGGGAAGAGAGATTTGCAACATAACAGAATTGATTTTATGAGTATTGATTATAAAATGATCTTATTGTGTCATGACTATGGCATGTAAAATAACACAATAGTAATTATGCAATAGAAAAAACAATAATATACAGGTAGTCCTCCATCTATATCCAGTTTCTTAGTGACTATACAAAGTTATGACTGATCTCCCCAGGGCTATTTACGATGTAAAATTCCAATGGCCCTTCCCCCACCCAAGGTCACATGATTGTATTTTGGGTGGCTTGGCAACCAGTTTTACATCCATTTGCAACATCCCAATCACATGACCATAATTTCCATGTTTTCTGCCACAAACCAGTGTTTCCTTCCTATTTTTGATAAAAGACACCCATTGCAAGCAATGGAGTCACTTAACAACCATATGTTCCTTTAACAATCGCTGCATTCTCTTAACAATTATGGTGTTCACTTAGCAATTGTGGCAAAAAAAAAGAGATCATAATTACGTATGGTCAATTGGTAACCTACTTAATGATCAACACAACTTATGCTCGTAATTCTGAACTCAATTATAGTCATAAGCTGAGGACCACTTGAAAAACCAAACTAAAACTTAAAAAAAAAAAGAATAGGAACATCAAAAGTAACATTAACTAGTGCAGGCCTTTAAGATGTTATGAAATCTAGATTACATGTAGGTTAAATCAGATTCTTCAGGAAACCAGTGTTTTTCAAACTTGGCAACTTCATTTGTGGATTTCAGCTCCCAGTAAAAAATTTGAAGTATATAGCACAATGTACTGTTCCATCTTCTCATTTCTACAATATAAAGATGTTTTAAAGAGCATCCAAGGCAACCAATTTGTTTTAAGGGCAGAAGATCTGCAAAATTCCAGAAAAACTATGTGATGGCAACAAAGACTACGAACATTTCTTAAATATATATATATTGTAGATCTGGGAGATTTTGTGATTCATTTACTTATTCACACTCCTTCATCACTCTAACTAGTTGGCTACAGAGTGGGATTCAAGTTTATTCTTCTGCAAAACAGTATTGACATCTAGTCTTGATATTTGATGTGGAATTCGCTATGCATATACTCAGGGTTGACTCAGCCTTCCATCCTTTACCAGGTCAGTCAAATGAGGACCCAGATTGTTGGGAGCAATATGCTAACTCTAAACTGTAAAGCACTGTGAAGCGGTATATAAGTCTAAGTGCTATTGCTAATCCTTTTTGAACAGAGGTGCAGTTAGTTTTCAACTTACAACTATTTGTTTTGTGACATTTGAAGTTACCAGGGCACTGAACAGACACAGTGCCCCAAAATCACATGATTGCTATTGTAACCTTCTGAGCTGACTTCAATCAAGCAAATTCAATGGGAAAGCTGGATTCACTTAACTGCAGCGATTCATTTAATAGCTGTGGCAAAAAAGGTTGTAAAATCCGACTTAACACCTGTCTTTTGCTTAACAATGTAAATTGTTGGTCCCGTTGTGGTCGTAAATAAAGGACTATCTGCAGTGATGGGATTCAAAAAAAGTTACTACCCTTTTTTTGGGGCGTGGCAGGAGAAGGATACTGTAAAATCTCCATTCCCTCCCCACCACACTAACCTGCTTTTCAGCTCCATTCTCCTGTGCAGGGCAACAAAAGAAGACCCAGCCAATCAGCTGGGACTCAGGAGGCAGAGAATAGATGGGGGCGGGCCAGTCTGAGGTGGTGTTTTCTGGTTCTCCGAACTACTCAAAATTTCCGCTACCGGTTCTCCAGAACTAGTCAGAATCTGCTGAATACCATCTCTGACTACCTGTAGTATAGTTATTTTATTTCTTTTTTGGAGTAAAAGGTCAAGATGAGATCTGACAGAACAGCCGTCCTTACTGTTCTCCTGCATCCCGCAATGTAATTGGATCTTCAAAAACTATACAGGTATTCCTCAACATATGACCACAATACATCCCATGTTGCACATAGCCATGATTTAAATCTTTTAAGGATGTACTTGCTGTAAATAAAGCTGATATTAAAAGCTGTGTTTTGCTTTGCACTTCACTTTGTTTCTTTAATTTTATTTAGGGTAAAAAAAAAACCTTGAAAAGGGGAGAATGAGAAGTTGGTAGGTAGTAGAGAAGATACTGTAATTGGGAGTAGATGGATAGGTTTTCTAATTGAGAAAGTTTGGAACATCATCAGAAAAAGAGATCAAGGATCTTATCTTGACATCATAGGAAAATTCTATTAGACTTCGGTACCAAAGCATCAGAAATTTTGTAGACTGTTTTCTGACTAACCAATTCATAAAAGCTTTTAATAAAAATTGTTGCATGTAATCCTTGGTTTACAACCGTTCGTTTAGTAAATTACAACAACACTGGGGGAAAAATGACACGTCTGTTTTTCACACTTATGTTTCAGCATCCCCACAGTCATGTGATCAAAATTTGGGCACTGGGCAACTGGCATGTACTTATAATGGTTGCAGTGTCCTGCGGTCATGTGATCAATCTTTGTGACCTTTGGACAAGCAGCATCAATGAGGAAACCAGATTCATTTAACAACTGTATTACAAACTTAACAACTGCAGTGATTCACTTAACAACTGTGGCAATTGTAAAATGGGGCTGAAACTTATCTAACAACTGACTTGCTTAGCAACAGAAATGTTAGGCTCAATTGTGATAATAAGTTGAGGACGACACGTGATTGGAAAAATCTTGCAAAGATCTGTTCATTTTCTGAAAATCCACACTCTGGTTCAATTAACAATAAAGTACAAAAGGCCAACCACACATTTGCATTATCTGGGAAAAGCGGATGGGGCTAATCCTCTCTTTATGATGTGCAAATAGTCAAAATTATTTCAGCAACATTTGTCGATCTTCTTTGTTCTGTCATGGAAAGGAAAACAAGCCCTCTGTGAACTCCATAACCACTGTTCAGGAAGTGATGGCAACTGAAAATAAAAGCGATTGCTCAACTATTTATGAGAAAGACAGGAAGTGGGCCTTTTTTACTAGGCAAAAATGAGGAAAATGCGTGCATAGTTGGTTGCTGAGCTGAATCATAAATATTAGAAAGGAACCCCAATGGGAAAGGAAAACAAACTCAGATACCCCTCAGAGATGTCTAGCTGAAAGACTGGGGGTGAAATTTTGTGGGGGTGGGGTGGGGTGGCTGTTTCGAATCCTTAAAACACCCCCAAAAAAATCCAATGTAAGATCCTCTTTCACACTATAAATTACAGAGAACTGAAATTAATTCATCTATCTATCTATCTATCTATCGATCGATCGATCGATCTATCTATCTATCTATCTATCTATCTATCTATCTATCTATCTATCTATCTATCTATCTATCTATCTATCTATCTATCATCTCNATCTATCTATCTATCTATCTATCTATCTATCTATCTATCTATCTATCTATCTATCTATCTATCTACTCAAATCATCTATCTATCTGAAGAAGTAGTGCAAGATTGAAAGATGTGGAGAGATCCACTCCATAGAATTGCCAAAAGTCAGACATGACTGAATGGATAATGCCATCATATCTGTCTGTCTGTCTGTTTGTCTGTCTGTCTTTCTATCTATTTTTTATCTATTCTCCACCCTCTCTTTTTCTTCCTTCCTTTCTCTCTCTCTCTCTCCCTCCCTCCACCATTCGGGAGGATCTGTGGAAGAATCTCTGTATATATTTTAATCTCCTGTGGGTGCTCTTTCTCTTATTCCCAATTTACATATAGACTGATCACTAGTCAATCATAATTTGTTCTTGGTCAAGAGGTTGGTATAATGATGCCACACTTGTTGCTCACACCCAGGTTTCCTTCCTATGAATCTTTTTGACAGTTCCTGGTTGGCATTTAGGAATATTCACTCATTCTCTTCCTGAGACACAACTTGAGAAACCGACAAAAAGATGCTTCTTAGGGAACAGTCAGATAAGTAGAAGGCGTAGCTTGCAACTGCTTAAAGGGGTTGAGAAAGAGACTCAAAAGGGCAGGGACCCTTCCTAACTGCTCAGATTCTAAAGGAGACGGTAGAAGATTTGTGCTTTCAGACTTGCAAGATTCTGTTAATGTAGGCTAAAAAAAAAAAGTAATATTAACACATCTGATTGTGTTTCCTGTCTGGTCTACCTGGAATGGCTGACACTTCCTCTTCTCCCAAACTGTGGATTTAAAGATTTTTTGGAGAAGATTCTTGAGGGCTGAGACCCAGATATATGAAGCTGCACTGAATTTTGTTATGTTTAACAATCATGTTTCAGCATCTATTATTTTTTTTGACGTGGATCTAAGACCAGCTTATAGTGTACTTCTGGCTTAGCTTTTATCAGGCCATAAAACACATACTAAAGTTAGGAATGTACTTAGAATTTTATGAGCCACCCCAGAAAAACAAATTGCAACTTAGTTTTTAGATGCAGAGAAGGCCTTCGACAATCTAAATTGGCAATATTTTTAATTCAAAAAAATATATATATGAAATTAGGCACTAATTTGAAAACATATAACCACATTTTATGATACACCAGGCTAATATTATAATAAACGGGGAAATATCCGCCAATAAAAATAGAAAAAGGAGTTAGACAAATAATTTGACAAATTATTGCAACAGGTAAAAGGATTTAGAAACATGGCGGCAGGTTGCAACTTATTATTGGGCAGGATTGCTGCCTAAATATAATATCTTCTCCAAAATTTTTATATTTATTTCAGATGATCATTAAATTACACAAATTTTTTTGAAGAAACTTAACAAAATAACACATTAAATTTATTTGGCAAGGGAAAAACCTAGAACTAAATTTAAAGAGCAGGGGAGGGTTGGCACTCCCAAACTGGGAATTGTATTATACTGCTGCCTCTCTAGTATGGCTAAAAGATTTGGGTGACATTAATTAATAAGAGAATTTTATTCTTAGAAGGCCATGATTGCAGAGGGGATGCATGCCTTTTATGGGATATAGGGAAAAGTAAATCAGAAATATTTCCACAGACATCTAATTGGAGATCATCATTACATAATTGGAAAAAAAATACGAGAAAAGACTATTCAAAAAGTACAAATCTGGATATAACCAATGGAGGCGAATGATTCCCACGAAATAATTTGGATATCACTAAAATGATTAAATATAAAGATTTATTGGATACACAAGGAAATTTGAAATCGAAAGAGGAACTGCAAGAGTGGGGATTAAAAATTGATCAGTGGGTAATACCTCCAAATTCAAAGTAGATATAAACAAGACAGGAAGAATTCGGAATTAACATAAACTCCAGCAATTAGATAAAATTTTATTAGGATAGGCAAAAAAAATATAACAAAATTTATACTTATTTATTATATGTAGAAATTAAAGAAGAAATAGTTAAAGGGAATATGATAGCCTGGATAGGAACTGTAGGACGTAATCACTTTAATAGAATGGGAAAAGTCTGGGTAAAATAATAAGATCACAACAATCAGCAACATACAAAGAAAATGCCTATAAAATGTTTTAATAGATCGGCACCTTCCTCCTTCAAGATTAGCGAAGATGCGCCCCAATAGTGATCGAGAATGCTGACAATGCAAAAAAAAACAAAAGAGGGAACCTTTTTTCAGATGTGGGTGGGTCCTGCACAGAAGCCCAAAATTCTGGCAGACAATTAGAAATTGGCTGGAATAAACACAAAGAACAGACTGAGTACACAACCAAACGTCCTTTCTGTTAGGGATAAACAACTATCCAAAAAAGTAAAATACATAATAATACACATTTTAACAGCGACCAGATTAGCTTTGCTAGGCACAAGACACTATAAAGGCAAAAAAGAAACAGGACAAATTTATATGAGTGATATAAAAACATATAGTAAGGACAAGGTGTGTGTATATGGCATGAAATTAAGGAGAAAATATCTTATAAACTGTCGAAAATGAGAATGTTTTTTAATTTGTTTTCTATCTTTTTTCTCTCTTTTTCTTTTCTCTTCTTTTTTTTCTATTTGTGTATGTGTTGTTGATTTGTTTTTAATTGTAAAATCAATAAAATTTGTTAAAAAAAGGGAATGTACTTATAACAAATTAAGTATTATAATGCACTTAATGCAGTGCAATCATGATATTTGCATATTATAGTTTCCAGTATATTTAAACTTTTTTAAAAAAGCAGGATAGATCTTCCGTCTTAGCAACCCAGAGCATCTAGACTAGAAAGGTTCAACTTTGGCAGTTTTAAGACCTGTGGACTTCAACTCCCAGAATTGTCCAGCCAACCTGGCTGGACAATTCTGGGAGTTGAAGTCTACAAGTCTTAAAATCACCCCTGATCTAAGCATTAATAAAATCATGGAAACATAAAATGATAGAATGGAAAGAGACACTGGAATTCATATAGTCCAATCCTTGGCCCACTTTAGGAATCGACCATTGGAACATTTAATTAATCGGGGGCAGTTGTGGAGGGAGGGAAGGGGTTGTCCAAAAAGTCAAAATAGTAGCCACAACCATGTAATGGAAATCTTCCCCATGTATATAGTACATTAAACATTAAATCTTCCCCATGTATATAGTACAATGCACATTAAAAAGAAGCTGAGTCATAGCCTCCTCCCTGCACTTTTGAGATACCTCTGTTTCAAAGATTATACTGTGGAACTTCTTTTGTGTCAATGTGTGAATAAGCTTCAGTGTTGCAACGCTCCGGTAATGAACTAGCCCTCATGAGGCATTTATGATATATGGCAACCTACATTGAACCTGGTGGGTTTATGGATCATGATTTCTGGCTTCATGTTAAGCCGGACCTTGTGGTGCACCAGATGTGTACCCCAGACTACCAGAATTTCCCCATTAGCATTATTAGCAATAGACAAGATTTGTAACCATCCGGAGTGACTCCACAGGTGCTAAATGCTTGATCGAGCATTTCTAGTTCTGTGATTTTGGTGTTAGGAATTTGACTGCACCCCCTTACCAAGGCCATATCAAAGGCTGAGGAATTCCCTGCCATTCAGCAAGACAAGGCAGGCCTGTTTCTGGATCACCTGTGCCTAAGGGAGGATTCACAGAACTCCTTCCCTCTTTTCCCACCTGACACGTGGCCTCTCCTCTCCTTTCCACACTCAGTCATCCTTGAATACCTGGGAAACAACCATCTCAGGCAATGCTACCTGAGCTGGCAAAGGAGAAGACCATTTAGCAGGAGCCAAGCCTCCCTATGAACCCTGAGGGGAAGGGGGAGTCTGAACGTATATGAAATTGGCATGTATGACAAGCAAGAGAGAGTAAGAGAGAGAGAGAGAGAGAGAGAACCATGATCTCTCACAAGGGAGTGAACTTTGATGTTAGGGTTGCGCTTGTAGCATCGGTGACTACACATCTTACATGTTCAGTACTGACGAATATCAACCAAGGCCTGACCTTGGTGTGGTTGATGAAAGCAGATGTCCATCAGGAAACATCTTTTGGGGTGCCCTTCCTAGGTACTGGAATGCTTTATTGCCAAGTCCTGGTTAAGCTATTTTCCCCCATCCCTTGACATCTTGGAATACAGCTTCCATCATACTCTGCCAGACCATTCTATTGGACACTGCAGTCAGTTCACATTATTGGCCTTTGGTTATCAAAAACTTCTTGAAGATTTTTCAGATGTTTATGGCCTTCCACAGACCTGATGACTTTTGTTCATTTTGGCTTTGTGGCATGAACCTCAACCTTATACCATGATTTCTACTGTAAATCTAGCCACTGTGGTTTTCTTACTAAAAAGGAAACAGAATTACACCAATTTGTGGTATTAAAAATGAAAGAAGAAGGAAAGATCTCTTTCTGGTCAAACCAGCATCTTGTGAGTGACCTCATGGACATGCCTTGGTAGTTTCATGATACATTGTGGAATTGACCTGTTGTGAGTGTGACCCTTTTGTCCTACTACATCTCTGCTATTTCTATTGGTTCCCCACCCATGTCCTTCATTGTTCTAACTCTCTATTTGAGATCATCCAAGGTCAGGCAATGCCAAAAAATGGGTAGTTTTTTGAAGTCACATTGTTGTCCTTCCTTGTCATCACTTAAATGGTGTTCTCCTGGCCCATTTATCTTTTTATTAATTTTAAACTGGTGTTTCTCAACCATGGCAGTTTGAAGATGTGTGGGCTTCTACTCCCAGAATTCACAAGCTAGCATAGCTATGCATAGCATAGCTGGCTGGGAAATTGAAGTCCACACATTTTCAAACAGCTAAGTTTGAGAAACACTGCTTTAGATCAATTATTGGACTCTAATCTTTTTTTCCTCTCTTAATTCCAGTGGGCAGTTCCATCCCAAGAAAGGTACTTTTTGATTCTCCCTCCTTCTTGTTTTCCTTGCCGAAATCTGAGCATCCAACATAGCAATTGACATAGCATCTGAACACTTATTGCTTAACCTGTCCATCTCTGCCTTTTCTTACCAACCTTGGCAGGAAGGAGGAAGAAGAGGAAGGTAGAGCCTCCAAGAATGAGGCTCTTGAAATGATTAGAGGAAGGCTTAGAAGTTTATCCTTCATTGGACTGTGCCCTGCACAGTTTTTCCAAAAGCAAAATATATGCATTGATCTGAAAATTGGTGATCCAATCAAGATGAGGGCTGCAGAAACCAGGAAAAAATGGGTGGGGGACAGAGGAAATGCTTGCTCTGAGTTTGAAGAAGGGACTTGGAAAGCAGAATATGGTTCTCATGAAAAGATATCAAATTGACATTTATTTAATGAATCTCAATTGCTGTTGCTCTTGTTTGTATTGCTAAGGAAAACAGACTATCAGTTGTAGAACATCTTGTAATAAATGCCAGCCTAACTTTATCATTCCTGGCTAAAGGACCCAGAATGATGCATGGATGCTGCTTCAGGATGGTAGTCATTAAAATGCAGTTTCTTATCTTGCCCCTGGGAGAACTTTGAAGAACAGGAAGATACATGTCCTTCCAGCTATGGGGAGATGGAGCCCATGTGCTTGGCAGTAGGTCCCTGCACTTATCCACGATGAGCTGTTTCCTCCAGTCCTTGAAATAGAAAGGAAGGTATTACTTCAGAGAGTGAAGACCCCACACTTACTGTTTATAATGACATAAGGTGGGAAAATAACTCAGGTTGCCTTTAATTGGGTAGTTGGTTCTCCAGTGCTGGGAAAAAGCTGCTTTATTTCACTTACGGATCTCTAACCAAAAAGGACTGAATGGGATCACTGGTGCTCTCTAAGGTTGGTGATTTTCTTGTAGATGTTTTGTTACCAAACCAGGTAACATCATCAAATATAAGATATGTGGTCTTCAACTCTGATGATGTCACCTTGTTTGGTAAAAGAAACATTTGCAAGAAAACGATTAAGCTCAGAGCACACTGAGGATCGAACAGTTTAACCCTGAGCTACAAATATTCTCTTCCATTAGAATTGGATAGGGTTGATACTACAACGCAGCTCAAAAAGAGAAAGAATGCAAGGATCAAAAGATTTAAATAGCCGAAAGAAGAACAAACACCAAATTGGGAATGTGGCATTATGATTCCAGATTCAATTATATAAATCTCTAAACAAGACATGTGCAGTTCTAGAACATCAGCTCTTTTGCTCTCAATCACCAAGAAGAGGGAGAAGATAGGAAAACGCCAAAGAATAGCCAGCCAACATATGATTCTGCTTTTTCACTGGCCTTTCAGAGTTTTCAGTTCCTTCTTCGTGCCTAAGTTTATCTAGCACTTTGTAGGAAAGGGAAGGGCTGCAAAATGCTGGGATTTGCTGGGAGGTTGGCTGGGAAATGGTTGGCTGGGAAATTCTGGGAGTTAAGTCCACATGTCTCATAGTTGAGAAAAAACCCCACTGATCTTGAGACTCAAGTCAAAACTAAAATCCGTTCTGTTAATTGTCTCAAAGGTGCTTTTTCAAGAGGTGACTGGACTTTCTGTTTTTTCTTTGAAGACATTTCACTTCTCACCCAAGAAGCTTCTTTAGCTCTGGCTGGCTAGTATCTGGAGCATTGATAGAGTTTTCCATGACACAAAAGTGGTTTCCCTCACCAAACCACCAGAAAAAGATTCCCCAAAAGGAGATTACTCAGAAAAGGGGCATCCAGTCTCTCTGGCAGCCACTGTAGAAATGGACACATGGGGCCTCATGGCTGGACGGAAAAGGTAGAATTGCAGTGAGATGACTGGAAATTACTGCAGTGGGTCCTGTCTTCCTTACAGATTCATTTACCAAGGGTCTCAGCCACCCATCTCCAAAATTACTCAATTTCACAAGATAAAAAAGTGAATAGACTGCATGAAACTAGAATATAGTCATCCATCCGGATGAAGTAGATTAAGAAAAAAATCTTTCCTACATTACTCCCAACCTAATGAGACCCACCAAAAGCTTAACCCAAATCTTGGAGAAAGAACCACATTTTTAGGGCTCCTTTGAAGGTGGGCAGAGTAAATGTCATATAAATGTTCAGGGTACGGGGGTTAGTTCACAGGGCAGGTGCTGTGTTACAGGAAGCCTGGGTTCTTCTAGATGACATTGATTGATTGACAGAACCCGCTGCAAGTCAACACTGCCAGGAGTGTTCAGAATGGCTGAATTGCTATTTTTCTAGGTCCATCTGAAATAATTTGAGCAGGGAAACACACACACACACAAAAGGAAATTAGCTGAAAGCTGAGGCCATTTGAGGAACAGAATGTAACTGTGGAATAACCAAGCTGCCTGTGTGGATATTTGCTTTTTATTATATTTATATATTTCTAGCAATTATAGTTTTCATTAATGGCTGATATGAGTGTGTGTTGTCGCCAAGGGATGAGTTGGGGGATTATTTTATTATTATTATTTTTTGTTTCTTCTTCACTGTGTTTTATTTTCTGTAGGCAGCCTAAAGTCATCGTGAGCAAGTAGGCACCTATATAATTTTTCCTAAATAAATGGCTTCTGTAGGGGATCAACATGAGCAAGAAATCAGATGCAGCATCCTGATGCAGTATCAAAGAGGCATGGCAATGCCCTTGTCTGCCATCTTGCCTGTTGTCCCATGGACACCAGGGACCCAATACTGCAAAACAGCTGTAGATTTTCCCTCACATCAATCAGGAACTCCTCCCTGCTCGGGGAAGATGGTAAGCCTGAAGATACAACCTATTTTCTTTTCAGGAGAGCTGTAATCAACTGCTGTGTAGTTGGGAATTATGGGCACTGAGAGCTCAGAGAGGCGAGGCCAGTTTCTATCCTTGTAAAGGAATTCCTGCATATAGAAGACCTAAAGAGTTTCAAGCAGCAAAAGTTGGCAGAAAAGGTTGTCTGAATCCATCTTACAAGGAGCAAGAGGGAAGCCACAGAATGATTAAAAAGTCACCCACCCCACTCCTGCTAGCTTAGCAGGACCACTGTTGTTAATATTCTGGCAAAGCATATTAAGTCTTTGGTGGGGGTTGGGGGGACAGGAAGATGACTAATTTAACTTCAGCTTACACATGTCAAAAAATGCCAGATTGTGCAAGGGCAGAAGAGGTGTGATGGGGGCGGAGCAACTTGAGGATCCTCCTCCTGTGACATGCCTGGAATATATAAACTTTGAGTCCTGCACAGAACAAGCAGATGCAAAGAAATAACTTGGCAAGGATGATCAGACAGATAAGATCTGCCAACATTGAGCTGATTCTGGCCTTGATCCTTTTGGGTGAGTCACTAAGTTCGATAAAGGGTTAGAGAGACCAGGTCTGGGGCCTGGTCTATAGAGGGCTAGTTTGATTTATAATTTATTACAAGATGATTCAGTTTGGTTGTTAGATAATCTAGTTTGTTTATTAAAAAGGTAATTGGATGGTTAAATGGAGCGTCTCCCTCCATTGCTCTTTGGCTACAGAAAACAAAGCCAAATTCTCAAGCCAGACCCAAACAGCTTTGTCTAAAACAAATATTATCTGCAATAAATAAGTTAATAGAGTTCTACCATGTGCCATATGGTAACAGTGACTGGATAATGGGTGGGAATAAGGTCCATTAAGGGCCACTACCCAGCCAATAAAAAAATCTTTATATGTAGTATTTACATTTTTTTATAGTGGGTAAAGAGATGGTAGAGGTGCGTGCGAAGGGAGATATAACTAATGAAGAGACAGATTAGATTTGCAAAAAAAAAACAGGGAGAGTATGCAAGCAATCAGTACTTTATAAAAAAAAAGTGTAAGAGGCTGGAACTCTTGAAAGTTGCAGTTTAATTTCATTTGATTCTGGCTGCTTCTGAAAAAAATGGAATATACTCAATATTAGAAAAGACCAGCTGGAGACGCCATATCCTTTTTGGGATAAACTGGAACAACCAATAACACAACCTTAACAGCAATCTGATTCTGCAATCTGGTATCTCTGTTTAGAATAAATTTAATAATATTTGGAAGTTGTGCCCATGGAGGCATTGAGTTCAAAACCTTCTCATCTCTCATTTTGAGAGGAAAAAGGGTGAAAGAAGGATATCTAAGCAAAGCCAACTGCATTTACTATCCTGGCTGTTCCAGGCTGATCTGCAGAAATCAGTAAGTTTTTCCCAATGTGGCTATGAGGATGAGCATCCCTTCCTCTCTGCAAACCAGGGGCTCTTATTAGTCCTGGAAGCAGATTTCAATATATATATATTTATTTTACAGGAAATGTACACTGTTTCACAAGAGAGCAGGGTTAGTGATGGAGAGAGCTGATTCACATATCACCCTGAGCCAAAGTTTCAAACAGGAAGATCACTGCTGGTGATGCTTGTGTAACACATGGCTGCCTTTAAGAAAGTGCAGTGTACGTATTGGATCTAGACCAGTGTTTATCAGCCACAGCAAAACTTTAAGACTCCAACTCCCTGAAATTTAACCCATCTTAAAGTTTCTAAGGTTGAGAAACATTGATCTAGACTGATCTAATCTCAATTTCCTACTGTAATCCGCCAAACTTAGGCTACTGATTACAAACTTTTCCAATGCATTTCTGTGAGTCTTAAAACATGGCTAAAGATGAACTCAGTTTGGCACTGGAGAGCACACATGTACTCCCAGTGTAAAACTTCCCATGGGAAACATTTCTTCCACTCGGGATGTTGCAAATGGGAGAAGATATGCTATTCTTCGCTGAGTATTTATGGTTCTTGATAAGTTTGAAGAGGCTACTTTGTCATCTGTCTGTCTCTCTCTGTCTCTTTCTCCCAGCCTCCCTTCCTCCCTCCCACCATCCATCTGTCTGTCTGTCTCATCATCTATCCAGTTAGCCAGTCTGCCAGCCCAATATCTTTGTGAAAAGATATTATGCTGGGGAAATCTCCCCCTGTTGAATTTTTGCCTGTTATCATTGCTGCCATTCCGTGCCTTGGAGACACCAAAGCAGTCAGATGAACAAGCTACCATCACCCTCCAAGGGAGCTGTCAGCTCATGTAAAGTGATTCCCCAAATGTCACATTAAAAAGCTTCTGTATCTTCAGTTGTGCATTCACATCCTTCATCTTGACCCCCACACATACTTTGCTTCCTGGGGGCAAGATTCCTTGATTTTTTCCTGCAGCTGTTTCATGGAAGGAATCTGAAGATGAATTGTAGTTTGTTAAGAATGTCAATGTTGGTTATAAATCTTCTTTCCCAGCTGAGCAGCAGAACCTGTTTTAAATGTCAGAACTCCAACCCTTTAACCTGAGAAATGCTAGTTAAAAAATTCCAGTTTTGTTTACCACCATCATTCTTTATTCTGTCAGATACAAGTGGGAATTGTTTCGAGATTTCAGATCTCAAAATTGAACATTTTATTTGATTTTTCTCAAGACTGCAAAGTCATTTTACAAGGAAGCAGCTGGCCATAAACAGTGGCTGTACAGAAAGGCAAAGATTCATTGCGGAGTTGGGAAAGGATCAAAATAGCAAGATGGCAACTGTAGGTCCTGCTTATCAAACAAGGAAGTTTTATATCTATTTGTACATATTTGAGCTCTGGTGCCAAACTGGCCACTTTGTCTTTTTTGATCTCACTTTGGAGAGTGAGAGAAAGACACCAATTGTAGGCCCTCCTGTATCAAAGGCAAGTTCGATGTGCTGGCACATTATGATTGTGTTCACTTGATTGCTAAGAAACAGGATAGCCATTTTTCTGGGGTTTCCCTTTGTCAACCCTTGTACACTTCCATCATGAACAGGCAAATATTGAAATAAGAGATTTATACTACCTTTTGTGACTTTTCCACATTTTCCGGCTCTTTTGTTCCCCTGTGTTCTGCATCACTGCTTGCTGTTATATCCAGTTACTGTCATTGCTCAAACCTGGGTTCCTAATCTAGTTTATTATTTAAATCTGCCAAAAATCAGTAAATGCGGCCATGGAAGTGGGGTTTGGGAAATAGTGGGAAATTAAAGTGGCTGTCCCTGGTTCTCAATTTTTTGGGACCCTTGCCTGGTGCATAGTCTGGAAGGCTTACCAGAACATGAAGGGTTTGGCCTGCATTCCTCTCAATTTTGAACCACAATTTTATTCTAAGGAGGATCTGGCATATGAGATAAATGAGGGAAAGAGAAAAATCCTAAAAAACATGTGTACCACTTCAGATTTTTTTTTTTTTGCAGCAGGAAATTTTTAAAATTCTTTTTCAAACATCTAGAAAATAGGAATTTAGCCAAATGTAGATTGGGTTTAAAGGAAAGTGATTTCCCTCAAGGTGTTTTTTCTTTTTATGGACAATATTCAAAAGGATTCCATAGACAGGCAGGCAGGCGCGCACGCGCACACACACACACACAAACCACTCTCTAACAACTGTAATGTATATTACCGTAATATATTAATAACTGTAATGTATATATTACCGGCTCAGAATTGCATGCAAGTAGTCCTCGATTTATGACCACAATTGAGTCTAGAATTTTGGTTTCTAAGAGAGGCAGTTGTTACATGTATTTTGCTCCATTTGATGACCTTTACTGCCAAGTTGTTAGGCAAGTCAATGCAGCTGTTAAGCGAACCATGTGGTTGTTAAACAAATCTGGCATCCCCCCATTGACTTTAAAAGTTGTGAAACATGTTCATCATGTGACTCTGGGACAGTACAACCATCCTAAGCACACAAAGCAGCTACATTTTGATCCCATGACCACGGGGATGCTTCGATGGCCATAAGCATGAAAAACAGCCGTAAATCGCTTTCTTCGGTGCCGTTGTAACTTGAAACAATCACTGAACAAGTGGTTGTAAGTTGAGGACTACCTGTAGCTGCTGATTTTTATTCAGCGTATGAATTGAACCGGATTCAAAGAATGAGGTCATGAATGATGAACGGGAAGGCGGATATGGGCCCTAAGGGAGTGATCCCCATTTCTTCTTTCAGGGATAATCTTGCCTCCTTAAAATCTCGCTTAGAGCAGCAGGCCTCTGGATAAAAGGCATTAAGTCATGGTTTGCAAGCGTTACACCTACCAGGAGTTTATCTTAGCTCATGCAAAAGCTCTTAGTCAAGGCGGTTGGCATGCCCCATGTTGAGAGAGGGGGAAGAGTTGTCCTTTGACAAACAAAGCCACACCAGCCTGCATTTTTAGTGTTTCACCTGGATCTCAGCCTGCCTTGATGTTTCCTGGTCATCCAACAAAAAACACATCCGACTTCAGTGGAATAGACATGATCTCATTATATTAGATGGTTGCAAAGCAAACATATTTTTTTTGAAGCTAAATTGTACTGTAGTAGAGAAGTACTGTAGTAGAGAAGGGTTGAATCTAAATTTGCCAAAGCATTACTCTGATGTTTGTTCATCCTACTTAACTTTCAACATTTACTGAGGCTCTTAATAGCAATTTGCAGGTATTAGCAATTTATATTTTGCACACAGGAACTATCAGGTTTTACGACAGATAACCTTCAACGTACAACCATTCATTTAGTGATCATTCGAAGTTACAACAGCACTGGCAAAAGTGACTTATGACCACACACTTACAACCATTGCAGCATCCTCTTCGTCACATGATCAAAATGCAGACACTAGAAAACTGGCATGATGGTTACAGTGTCCCAGGGTCATGCGATCCCCTTTTGCGACCTTCTGAAAAGCAAAAGTAACGGGGAAATTAGATTCACTTAACACCCGTGTTACTAACTTAACAACTGCAATGATTCACTTAACAGCTGTGTTAAGAATGCTTTTAAAATGGTGCAAAACTCCCTTAACAATTGTCTTGCTTAGCCGCAGAAATTTTGGGCTCAATTATGGTCATAAATCAAGGACTTCCTGTTCTTAACTGCTGCTGATCAACTGGCAATGCTAAAAAGAAGCCAATTCAATATTTGTTGCCAAAATTTCTCATCAGTTCATTGTTAGGAAATTTGGGAAAAATCCCTAAAGGAGCAACTGAGGAAGCAGCTTCTATTTGTTAACTGTCGCAAGCAGCTGGAAATTGCCACTCCAAGTGAGTAGCCCCTTTGAACTGAATCAGGCATGACTAATATGTCTGAAATCACGCAACTGCAGAGATAACCCAGGACAAACATGTTCGTTTATCTCAAAGTCAATTCTTTCCTATCAAATAATTGACTTATAGCCAGTTAGAAATTCTGCAGAAAGCTGGGTGTGTTTGTGGATATATTTTAATTGTTGATCTTACTTGTATGTAACTTTAAATGTCTATTTGGTAGCAAAGGGGATTTATATGTGCATTCAACTAGATACTGGATTTTATTTTGAAGGAGATTTTAACACAACCATGTTTTTTGTTTTTACCAGCTCTTCACAAAGGATCATCAGTTCCAGGTATGATCTTTAATAGGACATGTTTCTCTTTTAGTTTGCAACACTTTCTAATTACATAAAACCACATAAAGTTTGGGCTGAAAATGGATTAGTATGGAACCCTTCTATTCTAAGTTTGAAAGGTAGCTGCAAACAATATTTGGATCGGCTTAAAATGTTGGCTTCTGGGTTTAAATTGGAAAAATTGGTCTTGCATCATATTGATGTGATCAGGACTATTTCAGAAACAAAGCAAACCCCACCCCCAAATCCCAGTTATCTGCTCTGAAGCTGTACATTTCACCAGCCAATAAGAGAAGAACAAGACTTTACTAATCCCATATGGCTAACTTATTATAGTTTCAATAATTTTAAAGAGAATTCTGGGAGTTGAAGTCCATATATCATAAAGTTGCCATTGTTGAGAAAACCTGCTCTATCAAGTGAGGGGCAGTTTGGTACGGTGCTTAAGACACCAGGCTAGAAACCAGGAGACTGAGTTCAGATCCCACCTTAGGCATGAAGCTAGCTAGCCACTCTCTCTCAGCCCTGGTAAGCAGGCAAGGGCAAACCACTTCCATAAACCTTTGCAAAAAAACCACAGGGACTCACTTAGGCTATTGCCAGGAGTCAACAGTGGCTCCAAAGCACCAAAACAAAATTGGATAACTTCTCTCTGTTGCCTTTTCATCTTCCTGTTCCCCATCCAGCATCCACATGTGGAATTCAACAGCCTGTTCTACGGATAGCGGGTGGTGTGAACGCCCAGCCTGGCGAGTGGCGGTGGCAAGTCAGTGTCCAATATCGCAACCAACATATCTGCGGAGGAAGCCTCATTAACGATCAATGGGTTCTCACTGCTGCCCACTGCTTTTATGAGTAAGTAAAGATAGGTAGTCTTTTCTTCATGCCGGTAATATGCCTCTTAGTCTGACAAGGTTCTTTATACCTCCTAGTGGCTCATTGGTGGCTAAACCTACTGCTGCCACCATAACCCATTGAAGACTGTTTTGATTTAAATTGGCAGTAGAAAGCTGCTTTTGTTACAACATATGTAGTTAGCTTTGGTGCAGCAGCATGAAAAATCCTTCAGACCCCAAAAGGCCAACTTTCTGCAATGCATTCTCTGTAGTTATAATTCATTTAAATGTTAGATAGTATCACTTTGTTGTAATTTTAGATATTATTACATTAAATGTAATTTTAGACTCTACATAATCATTTAATATAGGTTGAATCCTGGACCACTTAGAGGTTGGATTATTAGCAATTTAGAGGTTGCTAGTTGGATTATTTAATGCATGTATTTTAACTTTGTTGTAGAATTGATTTTGTTCATCATCACACACAGGCACCCTAATATGCATCCACATCCTATTTATCTAACTATCTGTCTTTCTGTCTAGCTATCCAGTTATCCAGCTAGCTATTCACATAGTATTCCTCTTGTACCAGTCTACAATTGAATGTAATTGAATCAAATGGAATTGATTCAATTGAACCAGTAGCTGCCAAACATCAAATCAAATCATTGGGCTGGCTACTCTGGAACTAATTCTCCAGAAAGACAGAAGACAGATGCATAGTTTTACCTGGGAATGCTTAGGACTGGTAGTTTAGGTGTCCCTGAATGAAAATAATACATATAGTTCTTGACTTACGACCATAGTTGATCCCCCAAAAGTACCCAAATTTTGATCATGTGATGATGGGGAATGCTGCAACAGTCATTAAATGTGAAAAATAGTAATAAGTCACTTTTTTCTGTACCATTGTAACTTCAAACTATCACTAAACAAATGGTTGTAAGTTGAGGACTTGCTGTAATAAACAGACATTTCAGGATTGTTCCATGTGTCTTTACCAAAATGGTCAACTTTTTTCTATCAATTAAAACCCAAGGTATTTACCCCAAGGTAATCTTTCTTCAACCTGAATCTTTCTCCACATTAAAAGCCCTGTGTTTAATCATCCTCAGTCATTTATAGTGGCTGTGAATGATGGGAATTGTACAGAATCAGAAACATCAGAATAGAGATGGAAGTTACCTTGGAGGTCATCTAGTCCAGCCCCCTGCTCAAGCAAGAGATCCTACACCATTTCAGACAAATGTTCAGTCTCTTCTTCAAAGCTTCCAGTGATGAAACACCCGCAACTTCTGAAGGCAAGCTGTTTCACTGGTTGTTACTGATCTAAGGAAGTTTCTCCTTACTTCCAGATTGCTTCTCTCCTTGATTAATTTCCATCCATTGTTTCTTGTCCTGCCTTCTGGGGCTTTGGAAAATAAATTGCTCCCCTTCTTTGTGGCAGCCCTTCAAATACTGGAATACTGCTATCCTGTCCCGCTTAATCCTCATTTTCTCTAGATTAGCCAAACCCAAATCCTGCAATTGTTCTTCATATGTTTTAGTCTCCAGGTCTTTAATCATCTTAGTTGCTCTTCTCTGCACTTTTCCCAAAGTCTCAGCATCTTTTTTTGTAATGTGGTGGGTGATCAAAACTGGATTCCAGGTGTAGAAGGTGGAAGGTTGGGAAGGGAATTACAGCTCTCTTATACAGATGTTGTTTTATTCCAGGATTGGGAAAGAAATTCACCTGGACCAGTGGAGTGTGATCTTGGGAAGTGTGAGACTGACTGGCAGGAGGGCCCGAGGGTCAAAACGGAATGTTTCCATGGTCATCCCTCACGAAAACTACACCAGCTATGAGACAGGCCATGACATTGCTCTGGTGCACCTGGCCAAGCCTGTGCGCTATACCAGAGACATCGCGCCCATCTGCCTGCCCTTCGCTGAGCACCGCTTTGCTTTTGGGACCCAGTGCTGGCTGACTGGCTGGGGAGATGTTGCGGCCAATGGTGAATAGAAGGTGTTAGAGTGGAGAGGCCTGGAAGGTCTTCATATCTAGCTTCAGGAATCTGTAAAAGACAGATTAAAAAAAAAGGCCTGGAGTTTCTTATTGATAAGGAGAGGCTTCAGGGCAGAGTTCCCCAGCCTTTCTGGCTTTGTGGACTGGCAGGTTGGGGTTGGGGAGAGAAGGGGATGGTTCTACACAATTGGTGGACAAGTACATGCATGTGCAGCTCCATTTGCACAAGTGGCAGGCATGCACACCCACCACTCATTGCAAATGGACCATGCAAGCATGCGCCCGGCCATTGCATGCATGTACACACACTTCCACAGCCTGATTCCAATCAGCTCAAGACCTGGTAGTGCACCATGGCCCAGGGATGGGAACCCCAGCTTTAGGTGGGTCCTGGACACATTAAATGTGGATAAAACTATCACTAGCCATCACCTTACTAGTTACATTATTTCCCTCTCTCTGTGGGAGGAAACCAGCATTCTGATGAAAAGGGTTTCATTCTGATGAAAAGGAAGTCTTCCTCAGTTGCTTAGCAGCCAGGATCCATAGATGCTGATGGGATTAGTGGCAATGGATACAGCCTCATAAAGAACCCAGAAAAACAGGGGCTGAAGCCAGGTCGAAACGAAGTGGAGGTGGACAGTGTCTTGTCTGAGAGACTTCAGGTAGTCCTTACAACAGTTCATTTAGTAACCAATTGAAGTTACAAGGGCGCTGAAAAAAGTGACTTATGGCAATTTTTTACACAACTGCTGCAGCATCCTCTTGGTCACGTGATCAAAATTCAGTTGCTTGGCAACTGCCTCATATTTATGACAGTGGCAGTGTCCTGGGATCATGTGATTAACTTTTGTGACTTTCTGACAAGCAAAGTCAATGGCGGAAGCCAAATTAACAACTGTGCTACAAACTGAACCAGTGCAGTGATTCATTTAATAACTGTGGCAAGAAAGGCCATAAAATGGGGCAACATCTCACTTAGCAAGAGAAATTTTGGATTCAATTGTGGTCATAAATCAAAGACTACATGCACTAGAGGCAAAAGAATGAGTGAGTATGTGCAAGCATGCTAGTTTTTGTGTGTGTGCATCCTTGAGTGCATCTAGAATGTGTGTATGCATGCATTTCAGTGCAAAGTGATGCGTTTAGGGTTACCAGTTCCGCATGTTTAACCTTATTGTTTCTTGCCTTCCAGTCCACCTGCCAGACCCCATGATCCTCCAAGAGATAACCATGGACCTCTTGACTGTTGACACCTGCAACTGTATTTACAGCAATCTGCGCAACAGGCGGATTGTCAACCCTGCCTTGCCTGGCATGGTCTGCGCCATGACTCCTGACCGCAAGAGAGGACCTTGTAAGGTTAGTCAAACAACACACTCCCAACCTCCAAAGAATCATGTGCTTGTCTGCCGCTTCCTGTTGGAAACTTGGAATACATGTTGGGATGTATTTTGTATTGCAACAACTACAGTAGTAGCCAGTAGATGGCGGTATTTACAAGTTTGGATCTTCATGCTCTTTTTTTCTAAGTAGAATTTCCTGTTTCCTGTAACAGTAACAGAGGTGGCATTCAGCAGGTTCTGACCAGTTCTAGAGAACTGGTAGCAGAAATTTTGAGTAGTTCAGAGAACCAGCAAATACCACTTATGACTGGAGATTTTACAGTATTCTTCCCCTGCCAAGCCCATCTACCCACGCCCACAGAACTGGTAGTAAAAAAAAAAATTGAATCCCACCACTGAACAGTAATATAGTTGATCAGTAAAGCACATGGTGACTGTATTCTTTGTTTGCTCTTATTTGCTGACTGTGCAACCTCATTGTTTCAGCTACTAAATTTAAATATCTTCACATGACCCTCCCTTGATGGACAAGAATTGGTTGTTAATGTTAAAGCAAAAATGTAAATCAAATTTCTAGCCCTCTAGATCTGAGTTTGGGGAGTCAGCAGCAATACTTGAGAAAATCTTCGAATCCAGAGGTTAGAAAATGGTTCAGGAAGTTGTACAGTTCCCTCCATTTTTTTCCTATATGGCACAGAGGAAATGCAACATGGTGAAGAAAAGGAATTCAGCAGGGGGCTTTAAGTGTAACTTGAGATAATTAGGTCTAGCCTAATATAACATAATAACAATATTAGAAGGGATCTTCAAGATCTTCCAGTTCAAACCCTGCTCAAGGCAGGAGACCCTATACCATTCCAGACAAATGGCTGCCATTCTCTTCTTTCAAACCTCCAGTATTGTAACACTCACTCCTTTTGGAGGCAAGTTGTTCCACTGATTGTCAGGAAATTCTCTCCTTAGGTTTAGGTTGCTTCTCCCCTTGATTAGTTTCTACCTGTTGTTTCTTGTCTTGCCTTCTGGTATTCTGCAAAACAGGTTGACCCCTTCTTCTTGGCAGCCCCTCAAAGATTGGAACACTGCTGTTGTATCACTGTAGTCCTTCTTTTCACCAGACTAGAGATACCTAATTTGATTTATTCTCCAAAGCACCCGAGGATAGGGCAAGAAGCAATGGGTGGAAGCTCATCAGAGGAGATCAAACCTTAAAATAAGGAGGAATTTTCTAACACTGAGAATAATTAATCAGTAGAAAAGCTTGCCTTCTGGTTGTGGTGCCCCTTTGCTGGAGGTTTTCAAGAACAGTTTGGATTAAAAGCCTCAATGGTCTCTTTCAGCCCTGTATTTCTATGATTAAGACCAACAGATTTCCCAATTCTGGTGGTTGGTTTTGGCATCAATGAATTCCTAATTCTCATAATTATGAATTCATAATTCTTTTCCTTGGTGCCTATCTCTAGGGTTTTTTTCCCCTTCATCTACTCCATGCCCTTAACTTAATATTGTTGCCCATCAAAGGCTGGGAAAGTTTCTAATTTAGCAGTCAGAGGCATCTCCTTGCCATTAACTCCCACTGATGGAACATGCAGTAAGAAAACCCGCTAGCAAAGGAGGAGATGGAGCCAGACATCAGTGTATGCAGAGAAAATGCAGAAAAATAAATAAATCTCTTTCCACCTAGGGCGACTCGGGTGGCCCGCTGGTTTGCCTGGAGAATGGCCGATGGTTCCAAGCCGGGATCATGAGTTCCTCCATGAGTTGTGCCCAATTCTACGGACCCAGCCTCTTGACAGACACAAGAGCCTACAGCAACTGGATCCAGTCTCATGTTGAAGAGGCCTCCTTTGCCAATCAGATTGAGCCCATACCCAACACCACTGACAGTTACATGTGCACAGGTAGGCATCTTCACATCTCGCTACCTTCACTGACAATCCACTCTTCAGGGCCTCACTTCAGGATTTTGGCGACATTCCTTAGTTTCACCTTCTTGCTTTCTGATCCAGCTTTCAGCTCTGCCTCTTTTTTCAGAGAAGGGTTTAAGCTAACCATGGATTCCAAATTAACTTCTAAGTCTGTTTGCATTAAGGTAAAGGTAAAGGTTCCCCTCGCACATATGTGCTAATCGTTTCTGGCTCTAGGGGGCGGTGCTCATCTCCATTATAAACCCAAAGAGCCAGCACTGTCTGAAGACATCTCTGTGGTCATGTGGCTGGCATGACTAAATGCCAAAGGCGCAGGGAACGCTGTTACCTTCCCACCAAAGTGGTCCCTATTTTTCTACTTGCATTTTTACATGCTTTTGAGCCACTAGGTTGGCATAAGCTGGGGCAGGTAACGGGAGCTCACTCCATTACGCAGCACTAGGGATTCAAACCACCAAACTGCCAGCCTTAGCATCTTAGACATTGAGCTACAACATCCCTTGCATTATCCATGCTTAAACCAAAGACTTGCAAAAGTTTGCTTTTGCAATAAATACCAGCTATCAACCAAAAACAGAATCAGTGATGCTCACCTTGGCAACCTGAAGATGTGTGGACTGCAACTCTCAGAATTCTCCAGCCAGCCACATTGAAATCCAGACATCTTAAAATTGCTAATGTTGGGAAACACTGCTCTAACTAGTCACCAATTCTGTATAATTGCTGTTTTAATCACAAAGCCAAACTGGCTCTCATCTTACAGAGCAGCATTTCTCAAGCCCAGTAATTTCAAGAGGTGGACTTCAATTCCCAGAATTCTCCAGCCAGCCTGGGAAATGAAGTACACCCATCTTCAAATTGAGAAAAACTAGTCTGCACTCTAATCTTAATTTAAGACAAGTGCATCAAAGAGGGAATTGATAGCTCTTCCTATACTGAACTACAATTTCCACTCCTACTAATGATGTTGCTTGGGATGATGGGAACTGGAACACAATCACATTTGGAATGTCACAGGATCCTCATCTGAGTATTGCTTCTTATCTGGGCATATCATGGTTTAAAGCTGGATGTTCTCATTAGTGCCTTTTTTGTGACAGGAATTATATGGCTTATTTATTCACCCAAGCATCTGAAAGCCACATCCAGGAGGAATAATTCCTTCTGTATGGAATAGTAACATTTTGGCTATGTGTGGTTTGAAAACCAGAAAAAATGTGTTCCCTTTCACAGCAACTCAACCGGTCTCTTTTCCTTATTTTATTTCCCCTTCAATATATACATTATGAAAAATTTTGGTGTCCCCATGTGTGCATTGCTTGGAGGGGTTCAGGGTTCATGTCTGGCACATCCTTGACAATGTGGAGTAGGTGATGACGGATGTAGCTATATATATATGTGTACTGTACCCGTTGTCTTTGGAGACATAAGATGAAGTGATACCTCATGTTACAGGTAATCCTCGTCCTACACCCATTTGTTTAGTGACCGTTCAAAGTTACAACGGTACTGAAAAGAGTGACTTGTGACTGTTTTTCACATTTACGACCATTGCAGAATCCCCATGGTCACCATTTTGGACACTTGGCAACCAGCAAGCACTTGTGACGGTTGCAGTGTCCCAGGGGCACTGCATGTGAAGCTAACATTGACAAGCAAAGTCAATGAGGAAACCAGATTCATTTAACAACCGGGTTACTAATTTAAGAACTGCAGTCACTCCCATAACAACTGTGGCAAGAAAGTTGCTTTGAAGCAAAGCAACTGTCTTGCTTAGCAACAGAAATTCTGGGCTGAATTGTGGTCATAAGTTGAGAACTACTTGCGTTCTTTATTGATCTCCAGGCTGTGGGGTCCTGAAACAGGAGAACAAACAATGGCCTTGGTATACAAGTCTGCAGTACGAAGGAGAGCATGCCTGTGGAGGCACCTTAATTGGGGAAGACCGGATCCTGACTGCTGCCCAGTGCTTCATTGGGTGAGTGAAAGATGGGAGTGAGGCAGCCTCTGAATAGGGAAGAGCCCATGTTGGTCAATATCCACATTTATCTCACTGACTTTGGATTAGATCGGAAAACTTCTTTTCAACTAATGGTGTCCTTTGAATGTTCTCTAGCTTAGCTAACCTGACCCATTCACTTTTCTATATTGTAAACATGAATGAATCTGGCACTAAGCCTCAGCCATGGTTCTTGATGATTATTTATCTGTATCCTGCCTTTATTATTTTTACAAATAACTCAAGGTAGCAAATATATCCAACCCTGCGAGGTAAGTTAGGCTAAAAGACTGACTCAAAGTCACCCAGCTGGTTTTCATGGCTAAGCCAGGACTAGAATTCCCCACCACCCAATTTTCTAGCCTAGTGCCTTAACCACAAACCAAACTGACTGCGGTAGAATCCCAACTCCCAGAATTTTTGGCATGACTTTACAAAAATCAGAACATCTGGAAAACCTCCCTCTTTATATTAATCAAACCACCAAACTGCAGTCCAAAGTTATTACAGACAATATTTGACTTACATTTGTTTAATGACCATTCAAAGTTACAACAGTGCTGACAAAAAGTGACATGACCGGGCCTCCTACTTATGACATTGCAGTGTTCTCATCATCACATGAACAAAATCTGGACACTTGGCAACCAGCACATTGTTACGACGATTGCAGGATCCTAGAATCATGTGATCACCATTCATGACTTTCCTGTGGGCTTCCAGCAAACAAATTCAATGGGGGAAGCCAGATTTGTCAACACCTGCCCAATTCGCTTAACCACATATATTCGCTTAAGGACAGGGGCAAAAGAGGTTGTAAAGTTGGATGTGATTCACTTAATGTCCACATTGCTTAGCAATAGAAGCTCCAGTCCCAATTATCATAAATGGAGGACTGTCTGTATTCAATCCAATCTGATTGCAGAGATTTACTTTTTTTGTTTTACTCGGGCATCATTCTTTTTCCTTCTGCGTGATGTTTTCCAGGCGCCAGGAAACGAAAGGCTGGGAGGTATTTCTGGGAGAGCAGCTGGAAGGAGGGCAACAAAAATGGCAAGAGAAGAGGACTGTCCAAAACATTGAGCTCCACGGTCTCTACGTTGACATGATGGAAGGTTACGACATTGCAATAGTCACTCTGGCACAACCTGTGGTGTTCAACGACAGCATCTGGGCCATTTGTGCCCCATATGCTACCCACCAGTTCCCCTTTGGCTCTACTTGCTGGACCCGTGGGCGGAGAATTGGTAAGTTGTAATCTGATACAAGATATGGAGAAAAGAGAGGTTGTCACAACTCAGGATGCTGCCTAATGTTGAAGAAATCTATGGTGCTTTGCAGGAGAAGGAGGAAAGGAGATGAGAAATTTAGAATGACAATCCCCCCCCCCCCCCTTNCCCCCCCCCGCCCTTTTTTTAAACAACCCTGTTATCCCTTGCATTGGGGTGGAGTTGGGGCGACTGAATGGAACTGAGCATTTACTGGCTGGATGTCCTTCCTGACACCTATGCAGAACTCACATCAGATATCTTCTCTTTGTACCCAGAGAGAGAAATATCTGCCTAGGAGTGAACTCACAGCCTCCTGATTGTGAGGTGAGAACTCCATCTCTACGCCACCATGCTGCTCATTCAGAATTACTATAATTATTTAACAATATTGTTTCCTCTTTATCCAGATGACTGTGGGATGCCAAGCCCTCTGCAAAGTGTGGAGGCAAAAATCCTTGGCCCAAAGAATTGCAACTGTCTCTACAATGCATCAAGTGAGCCTGGGAGAGAAACTCCCATCACGTCTGATATGATTTGTGCAGCACCACATAACAGATCCATGCGTTGTGAGGTAAGGAATTGCCATGTCTCAGCTTAGAGGTGATCATAAATGATATAAGGCGGTGGTGGTGGGAACTGGGTTATCTCCCTAAAACAAAAAATTGTCCAGGTCTTTTTTCTTGTATATGGCTCCATTCATTAATAAGAGTTTTAATGCAATAAAAAATTCTACTTTAGCCTTTTCACATTTCCCAACAGTGGCACGTTTTGACAGATTTGGTAACATATGCACATCTACATGGGTCATTTCTGCAAAATAGGAGTGAATATTTCTTACTTTCAGAAGGAACTGCATCCCACTTTGGAAAAAAATAACATTTTTTTTTTGCTGAACATTAGTGGTGTTTCCTCATTCTCCTGCATGGATTCCATTGAATAGGGGAACAGGAATGCTTGTTTCAGTGCAGTTTTTAGAGAATTTTGAATTTTAATTTCCTCTTAATTCCAAATTTAAATCTCTCATCTGGCTGAAATTTGTTCTTTTATTACTAGAGTGAATTCAGGAGTACTCTGAGTTTAGCCAGTGATACAGCAGTTGTTTAGTGTACTATGAAGAGACACTACTGCCAGAATAAAGTTTTCATCTGTGGCTTAGAATCAATGGAATCAGAGCAAGGACCTTCACCCTGACCATTCCCACAAACAATTGTTATGAGCAGTACAATGCCAGAAGACTGAATTTATGCAAACACTGGGATCTTTCTTTTTGGGGATTTGAGATTTCTGGATTCTCCCTAAAAAAAAAAAAAATGAAAGGAGCAAATATATTTGACTTAGATGTCTCCTATGTTTTAAAATTTAATACTTGATTTAAATGTGGCCTGTTTTCTTAGATGTTTCAAAGATAAATTATGTTGAAAATGGTTCACTTGAACAGTTGTGAGAACTTTTTTATGCAAATTGACCAGCTTGGGGTAGACTAACTCCAGGGAAGTTATAATTCCTTGCCACAGTAAAAAGCCAATGGAAAAAAACACCCTAAACATTAAATAGTTAAATAACTATTTTGTTGTTGTTAGTTGCAAAACAAGTGTTCGACCAATCGTGACCCCATGGACAATGTTCCTCCAGGCCTTCCTGTCCTCTACCATCTTCTGGAGTCCATTTAAACTCATGCCTACTGCTTCAATGACTCCAACCACCTCATTCTCTGCCGTCCCCTTCTTCTTCTATTGCCCACAATCGTTCCCAGGATCTTCTCCAGTGAGTCCTTCCTTCTCATTAGGTGGCCAAAGTATTTGAGTTTCATCTTCAGCATCTGGCCTTCTAAAGAGCAGTCAGCGTTGATCTCCTCTAGGACTGACCGGTTTGATCGCCTTGCAGTCCAAGGGACTCATAGGAGTCTTCTCCAGCACCAGAGTTCAAAGGCCTCGATCCTTTGGCGCTCAGCCTTTCTTATGATCCAACTTTCATTTAACTAATAACTATTTAAAGTTAAATTATATTTAAATAACTATTATTTATGTATTATTAACTGATGTTCCCCAACAGAGATAAAAGCAAAAATCAGGGCACAAACCATTATTTTTAAAGCAGCGGAGCTGTGCATCGTCTGTGCTGCTGAAACATTTAATACAGGGCCATTCTAAGGCTTTTTCCTAACTTTAATTCAATAATCCAACTTTTTATTGGAGATGAAACCCAGAAATTCTATCTCAGATCTTTTCTTCTTTTAAGCCATTGAAACTCAAAATGTAACCTAAGAATTTTCACCCATCTTGTCACATAAAAGACACAGAAAAAGTATTATTGTTGATAGTACCATTGATGGAGCTCTTAAGCAAAATAGCATCCTACTGACCTTATCTAGGCATGTAAGGTAACAGGATTAGACCTAGTTAGGTGATTGGTGGAAGACCACCAGGAAGTGCCAGTAAACTATTATGGAAAATTGAAAAAATACCACAGAATAAGGCAGAATAAATAAAAGATTCCTCAACTCTTATTTTACACATACTTAGAATTTTTGAACATTATAAGCAGAAGCTATATTTGAAACTAATAATCAAGGAGAATTAAGATTTACAACTGCTGGTATTAAGTTTTTTCTAGAATCAATATTGCAGATAACCCAAATAGCATCATTCATTTCTGCCTGCATTACCTATGCTTCCTTATGATTTGGAAATATTGCCCAGCTTCCCATTTTGTTGGTTTAAGATGGTAATCTTTCTATTCTCTAGGTAAGCATTGGAGACCCCTTGGTTTGCAGCCACAAAGGGGTGTGGTTCTTGGCCGGCATTTCCAGCTTTGGCAATGGATGTGGAACTATAATTCGTCCAGGGGTTTTCACGTTCGTAAAGAACTATGAAGAGTGGATCATGAAGGCTGCCTGGTCAGCTTACTACAATGTGCAAAAGCCCCCTCTACCAAAGGCCACGGATAAGGAGACTTGCCTGACTGTATAGCCTTCTTCTAGATAGCAAGCTCATAAATCAGGATTTTTCTTACAGTGAAGGATTGAAAAGCAAAATTTTGTTTCATCCTATGATCTGTATGTACCTCTGTCTTGAAGCAACATGAATGTTGGTGTAACAAAGAAATGTCTACAAGAGTGATCACACCCTGGGAAAATTTCTAATCAAAATTATATCCATTTACTCATGTTTCTCAACTGTGACAACTTTTAAGAAGTGTGGACTTCAATTCTCAGAATTCCCTGCCACAAGTCTTAAAGCTGACGAAGTCAAGAAACACTGCCTTTCTCATTTCATTTTTTATTTTTGTTGGTATGTGGTTCTCCATCCCTGATCCTGAAATATCAGGAGATGGCAAATATTTATTTCCCTTTTTTCCACCTCTAAATAAGCCTGGGATTAAACCAGGAGCCCCTAAACTTGGGAATTTTAAATTTAAGAATTGAAGTCTGTAAGCCTTAAAGTATGCCAAGTTTGGAGACTTCTGGACTAAACTGATCAAAACTGACTTGCCCAGTTTTTACACTCCTAAAAATCCATTTTCAAAGGCTGTGAAGTTTGTATAGTCGTGTCTTACTTTTTAATGCTTTGGAATTTTCCTATAATTAAAACCAAAACAAAACAGACCACACAAACTAAGTGACCTGTGTACTAAAACTGAGCTTTCTAGTGTTAAGTACAGTCTTACCAATTAGTTACAGACAGTCTCATACAATTTACATTTTGTTTCAGTGACTATGATTCTCTAGTATCTCAAAAGAATTATTAGATGATTGAGACTGATATACTTCTTCCAATGCATTAAACCATGATATGGCTTGTTTCCTTCAAATTTAGGTATTCTACAAACTTAACTACTGTGGTTTATGACTTAGCCTTTTGAATAAACTCTTAAGGGTGGTTTGTTATATTATTTATGCCATGATTACATGTATATGCCATGATTTGAGCCGAGACTACAGCTTCCTTGGCACTTGTAGTCAAGCTAGGAATCCATGTTTCTTGCCCTACTTTTGCTTTCTTTGAGCCTTAGCACTTCACTACAAATCATCTTTATTTTGAAAACAAGATGTGGGTAGAATCTTGGGTTTCTCTTGTGAATTAAAAACTATCCAAGCTAATCTTAAGGGTTTTTTCCCCCCAAGATGATAAAACTGACATGGATTTGTTGCTGTATTTATTTTCAATGTTTCATTTAATGAAGTAAGTTATTTAAATATCTCTCCGGCCTACATCTCATTATTTGTACACGATAAAATTATTGATTGTACAGGTTTTAATTGTTGGGAACCAGCTTCTTGTACTGTAGAAAGCATTTGATTCTTGATCTTTTGTCTTTTTAAAACATCTCCCCCATGCTGATTTATAATATGCTATACTTTTCTATCTCTCTCTGTGTATATATACATATTTATATTTGATAACATGTATTTATTATATTTTGTTTTTCTATTAAATTACTGTGAAAATTTGTTTGGAAAAATGGAATATAAACAGCAATAAAAGAAAGGCAAGCATTACCATTGTTTATAATTTAATATTGCCACAGACAATATTACAGATGGTCCTCAATTTAACGACCATAATTGAGCCTGGAATTACAGGTATAACTTGTGGTCGTTAATCAGGTTACCATGTGACTGGATCTGATTTTATGTCATATTTTCAGGCAGTCGTTAAATGAATGTTCTGGTTGCCAAGTAAATACATTTTACCCAATGGGCATTATTTTTTGAATTTTTCTTTTTTACGTGACTAAGGAATACGTGCATATATGTCTGCAACCATCATAACTACAAAACCAGGTTCCAAGTAATTTGTGGGGGGAGTCCATTGCAACTTTGGTCGCTATGCAGCCATTTGTAATTTGAAGACTATCTATCATCCTTAACATGTATCTTCCTCGATACAGTTCAGCAAGACCATTTCCCTGTTTATGGACCCTTCAAGATAAGCTTAAAATTACAGAAGGCCTCTGCTAACAGAAGGGCAGCTTTGCACATCTATCTAGTCAGTGACAATTTGGCGCAAAATTCAAATTTGCCAAAATCTAAACAGATTTAAGCTTTTTGCTCTTCTTCAGAAAACCTAATCTTAAGGCGCCTTTGAAAACAAGCAGTGAAAAGCCATTGCTTGGATCAAAACACTCCTTAACAGTCACTATGGAGCTTTGGAATCACACCTGCACTACCATCCTCTTCAAGTTATTACACAGGCTTTTACTTATGAAATAATTTGGAGTTAGAATTGAGGCTCCCTCCTTAGTCACTAATTAGGCCAGGGCTTAAAACATTTTTTTTTTTTAACTCGGGCATTTCTTAGCCTAATCATTTTATATATTCCATCAGAAAACATATCTACCACCTGGATCCCTTAATGCAGGGGTCCCCAACTTTTTTTGTTCCTTGGACCAGCAGTGGCGGCTTTGGGGAGTGGTTTCATGTGTGTAATCTAAATCCTACACATGTGCAAACTTTAGGTGCTCACCCACTTCGGCAGCCCATTTTACAACACACTGTAGACTGGTAGCAGACAACAAACCAGGCACTGAGTTCCTGCATTGATGAGAGCCAGCAGATCTCTCTCTTCTCTATTTATTTATCTATCATCTAATTGTTCATCTTTCATCTATCTAATCATTCATTTTTCACCTATGTATCTATTCATCTTTTATCTAATTATTCATCTATCTAATCATTCATCTTTTATCTATTTCTCTATCTCTTATTCATCTAATCATCTCTCATTTGTCTGTCTATCTTTCTATCATCTATATCATCATCATCATAACCTAATCTATATATAAAAAATCCTAAATAAATAATTGCAAAACAACTGATATTCAAGATGTTAGAAAATGGTTGATCCAGTCAGTGTTACAGAATGCCATAGGCCACAAGGAAGTTCTTAGAAATAGATCCCATTGATTTCACGAGGCTTTGCAAATACCACCTTATTCAAACCCTCCCCCCCAAGTGTTGGAAAAGAAACATTCCAAAATGGGAAGCCCTGCCGGAAGGTGACCTTTTGTGGACTCGAATCAGCAAGATGACAAAAAGGAAGTCTAATGCCAGGCAATGGTCACAGCCATGAGCAACTTGGTAGGCCTTGGATTCACCAAATGGTGGACTTTACTGCTTTATAAGATCAAACTAGCCTATCTGTCTGCTGCTTTGCTGAAGACCTCAGCTAGCTTGCCTAAAAATAATTTGACATACCACACTCATATTCAAAATATCAGAAAAAGCACTTTCATTTCAAAAAATTAAACATAATTTATTTGCCATTGAGGTGTTTCACAGCGCGGGCCTGGGCACCAGGGGGCACCAGATAGCTTTCAAAAGAAATTCCCAGGCTGCTAAACATAGGAGAAGTCTTCCTCTAATTGGGGAAAAATAACCTTTTCTTGCTTGGTAATCTGAACTAGAGCATCAGTTCCTGCCAGACAGCGTGCTGGCTGGGGATGATAGTCTAGCCCATCCAGAAGGTCTCAGTTTGGGAAGACTGAGGAGCACAGTATCAGTTATCTGCCCATCTCTATGAGGGCAGTGGCAGCTAATGGGTTGAGAGCAAGCCAGAACAGCAAAATACGAAGATTTGAAAATGTTTTCTCCTTTGATTTTGCCTTTCTTCATCACCCCCCCCCCAAACACATAAACACATAAACACACACACACNCCCCCCCCCCCAAACACATAAACACATAAACACACACACACACACACACCACCTGGTCAGGAGCTTTCAAATCTAGTAATATCAAATAACGTCTTGAATCATATCCCATGCCTCTGTTTAAGGAGAAGGGGAAGCATTTGAAAATGTACGAAACTCAAAATTTATTTTCCTTTTGTGAGGTTTCTGTCTTACTTACTTTTTTTTTTTTTTTTTGCTGAACCAGAGCTAAAATGTCAGTTATCCAAAACAGCAGCATAAACAGGACTTGATCGTCAACATTCTGGAGTTATTGGGCATCGTAAGGATAAACATTGAAGGCAGGAAAAAAAAAACAGATTTCAGCTGGCAAAATAAGCCAATACATGTCCCTCCCACACCCTATGAAAAATATTACCCGCCTATGTTAGAAAGTCTATAAAACTTTTAATCACAAATGAAGAGCTCTTTACCTACTTAAAAACATTTATTCTTCCACTGAACCAAATTCTACCTGAATGAGGATAAAATTGGTGGCTGGCCCCAGAGCAATAGTGAAACAGGTACCCATGCCAACCCCAGAAAAGAAGAAGATAGCCTGGTGAAGGTCAAGTTTCTAGTCCTCTTGTTTAATTTTTTTTAATGTCTTCATAATCCCACCCACTACATCCCTGTCGTCTAAAAGCTGATCACTATATATCATTTACAAATTCTAGGGATTATGAGGGTGACAGTTCTTTAATGCACCTCCAGTAACCTCTGGCTGTGCCTTGCAGAACAGGGAAAGCATGCTAAGATGCTTCGTTTCAAGGCATCTCCATTCTGGCTGGTCTTTAAAAAAAAAAAAAAAACTCAGGGTGTTTGAAAAACAAGCCCNTTTAAAAAAAAAAAAAAAACTCAGGGTGTTTGAAAAACAAGCCCATCTAATTTGGTTCCCTTCTCTGTTCCCCCCTCCCAGCTGAAGAGAAATCCCCCTAGAGTTAGAATCCCTTCTCTGCAATCTGATCTGCATCCAGATCAACACTAAATCCTAAAGGGATCCAAGTATTCTGGGCAAAACAGAATTAAGGGATCAGCCCACTCACAGTATCCCAAATGTTCTCTCGAGCTGAGATTCTCCACCCCCCCATGACAACCGAAACAAGGAAATCTTCCCTTCCTGCTCCATCGCCTTTCCAGTGTTGGACCGCCAGGTCTATTATCCTGAGACACCTTGCTGCTGCTTAGCATTTTAGTCTTGCCTGTTGAGAACTGAAATGGGGAAAAATAAGGGACATTGTTTCATATTGTGCAGGATTAGGTTTAGTGGCTCTTCCTTGGGGGAATTCAGGTCCAGACTGAATGGGAGAGTAGGTAAATGCCACCTTTAACAGAAGGGTTTTCTTCTAAAAAGAAATTAAAAATAAAAAACATCAGGTGAAGAAAGGGGGCCTGATACCACCTGTGCCGAACCCTGTGCAAATCTCATGAAGAACAAGATTAATTAGCTTTCCACACCAGCTAGGATCCCAATTATTAGGCTTATGCTAACAATATTATTTATGTTGGGAAACACTCCCCCCACCCAAAAAATCTGGCATCTTAAAGGCAAAGTGGCAATTGAAGAGAAGTCGAAGAGAAATTAAGTGCCTTCCATGCCGCCTCAAAATCATGGCGGAACTAAACTGCATCTTGATGCGGCAGAGCTCAGAAAGTCGAGCGCCACCTTCTTCAAATTAAAAAGTAACCCAGAGGCTTCTCCAAATCTCATCCAGTTTGGCGTAAAGAGAAATGAAGAATGTGAGATCGAGTCTGGCCATGAAAATCACCCTAAGGGAGAGTTTGGATCATAAAGTGATCTGTGTGCATTGCTGTTTCTTCCCCTTCAGCTGGGCACCCCATGTCTTCTTCCAAAGAGATGGACAGATGGCTGCCACCAACCAGAGAAATCTGGTTTCTGTATCCAAAGGATAGTGAGGATAGCTATAGACAAGAAGTTAAGAGCTATATTCCCAAAGCAGGCTTCTTCCAGATGCACTTCATGACAACACCCCTCATTCTCAGTCAATATGGTGGCAGGGGGTGGTGGGCCAACCCATCTGGAGAATGCAAGAGGGAGATCAAAAGGGGGACGAGGAAAATGGAATCTTCCTCACAAGAGATAGACCTGTAAGAAGTCCAATTAATTTCGGGAGGTAAATGGTTTTTCTTGATGACTCATTTACAAAATCCCCAATTATTTTTTGCTCAAGGCCTATTCTGATAAATCACAGCCAGCAGAGGTTCTGTCAAGGAGAGCTTGCTTACCCACATAGACCTAAAACTTTCGGTCAAGTTTCTTTAGAAAGCCTTCCACATAAACCCTAGTACCTTTCAGTGAACATTTCAGAATCTGTTTTGAAAGCGATCAAAACCTATGTCTTTTAAACTGTTTTTAATGTTTCCTTGCATACCAAGGAAACGTACATATTTTAGTGAAGGAGGTAGAATTTTTTTTTTAAAAAAAAGATTACTCCACACCAAGGATTATTGTCTTCTTCTTTAAGTCTTTGTTCAAGAACGACACTGAGACCCACCCCCAGTATTCTTGTTTTTCCTATGACAGTACTTTGCCATTAATAATAATAAAAAAATCTCAGCAATTTAAATACTATATGCAGCTTAAACATGGAGTTAGCTACTCATCTGACGCCCCAAAAGGATAGAAAACAGCTCAAAAATGCAAATAGGAGAATGTCGATGCACAATCCTCTGAAAGTCCCAAGGATGCTTCAAGTCAGTTCCCCAAAGAGGATCCAAGACAGAAAAGATAGGGCATATTTCCAAAGGACGCCACAGAGATGCATTATATTATGTGCTCAACGTAATATTCCATTAGAGGAGAAAACCCACCACCTCGCCTGCTCTCTTCCCTGCTATCCCAGCTCAATTTTTCTGATCTATGTTCTAAAAAAAGAAAAGCCAGGGAAACACGGACCCAGTTTTCCTTGTCTTATCTCCCATCCACGACCAAGTTTAACCATTCCCTTTTTTCCAATGTGTGGACCCCATGGTTCCCATGAAGCCAGCTTCCCACCCAGACCTCAACCGTTTCCCTGTAATTGGATCTCCCTGTCATACAATCCTGGGTGCACCTCCCCTGTGCACCCTCAATTCCCTTCCCCTGTGATACTGCCCTCAAGGGTACGGTGCCCATCAACCTTTGTGTGCAACAACTGGTGCTGCTGGAAGGTAAGGTGGTGGAAGAACCTCTTCGAGCACACGGGGCAGGAGAAGGTCTCTTCTCCCTCAGGCCTGCCGTGGACCTTCGTGTGGGTGGCCAACCGCTTAGCCGTCCGGAAGGCCTTGCCACAATGGGGGCATCGGTGGCGTCTCTTGTCCATGTGGATGTGAAGGTGGTTCTTGAGAGCCAGAAGGTTGTAGAAGTCCCTCTGGCAAGAGGGGCAGTGGTAGAGGCCAGTCGCGTGGGCCTTTTTGTGATTTAGCAGACTACCAGGTTGGCGGTACGTCCGCTCACAGCTATGACACTTGTATAGCTGGTCCTCTGGCAGCTTGCCTTTAGGACTGTCCCCTTTTTCCTCAGCTTGATGCCTTCTTAGGTGCTGCATCAGGTCCCTGGAAGCCTGGTAAGCTTTGCCACAATCCGAGCACTCCAAACGTTTCTTTGCACGTACACAACTGTGGTTCTTTTGGGAGGCACGGTTGCGAAAGCATTTGCGTCGCGGCTGGTTCTGCAAAGTCCCAACGGGTGCCTCTCCGGGGTTGGTCCCCTGATCTCTTTCGCAATCTGCTCTAGTTCTTTCGATCTCTTGCCCTGGCATGATCTTGCTGCAAGGATGGGGTCGGCGCTGGTGCCTCTGCAGTTGCCGTTGCCACTTGAAGGCTTTGCCGCAGTCGGGACACTGGTGACGTTTCACTTCGTAGTGGATGCGCTGGTGGTTCTTCAGGGACATGAGATTGGGGTAAGCCTTGCTGCACAAGGGACAGGGGAAGTGCCCAACCTTGTGGCTCTTCTGGTGGTTGAGCAAGCTGCCTGCATGACGGTATGAGCGTCCACACTGCGCACATCTGTATGGACGCTCTTCAGGATCTGGAAGCTGCTTAGCAGGGGCCAGAAGAAGTGGGAACATCTCTGCCTTGCTAGCTCGCTTGGCCCGAAGGGGCCTCTGATGGACCAAGTGGAAAGCAGGCTCTGGCCTCCTGTCCCGATGTACGCGCTGGTGGCTGGCCAGTTGCTTTTGGAGTCGGAATGCCTTGGGGCACTCAGCACATCGGTAGCGTTTGGTTTCAAAATGGGTGCGGTTGTGGTTTTTGAGGGCCATGAGATTGTAGAACTGCTTCTGGCAAATGCTGCAGTGAAAGAGGCCTGTCTTATGGGTCTGTTTGTGGTTGATGAGGCTGCCAGCATGCTTGTAGCTGCGTCCACAAACATCACACTGGAAGGGGCGTTCCAAGAGAGAGTCTTCCTCTTCCGCCTGAGGGCCCTTCTCCTCTGCTGCTCCTTCTTCCTCTTTCTCTGTTGTCTCCATTTCCTGTATTGCTTGGTGGGCCTCCATCGTCTCATTCCCTTCTCCAGGAACATCACATTCCTGAGCTTCTCTGCTCTTTGACAGCCCTGAGCTCAACTCTTCCCCTTGTTCCACTCTTTCTTTTCCTATAGGACAGGCAAGGAAAGAATTGCTTGGAGGAGCTTCTCCATTTTGGGAAGCACCACACGGCTCATCCTTTAGCCTCTCATAAGTGCAAGGCAGCCCCCTTTCTGCAGCAGGGATCAGTTGTCGGAGTTGGGGGATGCTGCCGTTCATCTTGCATCTTGGGTGGTTTCGAAGGTGATTCCGATAGGCAGACAAATTACGGTATTGCCGGCAACAGATGCTGCACTGGTAATCTCCAATCAGGTGGATCTTTTTGTGATTAACTAAGCTGCCACCATGACGGTAGGTCTTGCCACACTGACCACAGGCATAAGGCCGACTGTCCAGCAGGTCATCAGCAAGAGGAAACGTTTCCACCAAAGGTGGGGGGGGATGGGGCGGGTCATCCTCCATGCGTGGAGCTCGCCGGAGCTGGATAGAGGTATCGGCCAGGGCTGCTGCTTTCTCTTCCAGATGCCCATTGCTGTGCTCTTCCAAGCTGGCCATATCGTCAAATGTCTGTCCACAATAACCACAGATGTGGGAGAAAAGCTGTTCCTCCTCAGGATCCCCTCTACCATCCAGCTGCTCTTCGGTTTCCCTTTTCAGCACATGTGGACTGTCACTCCGGCCTTCGCCCTCCTCATGCAAGAGGCTGTGGTGATCCTGAAGGCTCTCTTCGCTGGGGAAGATCATGCCACAGAGGCTGCAGAGGAATGGCTGCTCCTCAGTATGGCCTTCACCCATGGGGTTGTCCTGGCCAGATGCTGTGGACTTGGCATGCCCGTGGAAATGGTGTTTTAGAGCGAGGAGGGTGGGATACTCTTTAGGGCAGAGAGAACATTGGTAGATGCCAGCTTGATGGGTCTGTCGGTGGTCAATTAAGTTCTTGGCCTGGTGAAAGCCCAACCCACACTGCTCACAGAGATAAGGAAGGCCTTCAGAATCGTCAGGCAATGGCGAAGACGCTTGTGACTGGGTTTGCCAGTCATTGGCTATGGCATCTTTTTCCAGAACACTGCAACTCTCTCTCAGCTCTTCTGCCAAAGATAAAGCCATAGGCATGGTGGCGCCAGCTTCAGTGTCAGTGTCCTCATTTGTGGTCACCAGTGTCTCGGACAGTCCTCTCCTGGGCCTCTGATGGCCACGCAAGTGACTTTTGAGGGAGGCCACGTTTTGGAAGTGTTTGCTGCAAAGTGAACAGCTGAAGTCACCTGTCTGGTGCGTCTGCTTATGATTGATGAGGCTTCCTGAATGCCGGTACGACTTACCACACAGCTCACATTCATAGAGACGCTGGATGGGGACAGGAGGCTCGGTTCCTTCCACCACCCCTTCCAAACGCTCCCTTTCACTGCCGTGTTGCACGGCGTGAATCTGCAGGCTAGCTACAGTAGGGAAGGCCAACCCGCACTGGTGACAAATCTGAGGCATCTCTGAGGCTGGGAGGATGTCCTCAGCCACTGTTGCCCCATTCTCCAGGGCTTCTACGTCCTGTTTAATAGTCTGAAGAAGATCTGCTTCCTGAGAGTGAAGGACGCCAAGCCTAGGCACCTCAGCTGCCTCAATGTCCTCTGTGCAGGGCAGATGGCGTAGCTGATGAAGCTGGAATTCGGCCTCTTCCTCAAAACTCTCTCCGCAATTACTGCAGGTCAAGCCATCCCCTAATTCTTTGCCCCGCATGCGCGCAGCCCGCAAATGCACGCGTACGTGGTTCCGGAGTGCCATGAGGTTGGAGTATTGCTTGGGGCAGATGGAGCACTGGAAGATTCCTGTTTGATGAGTGTGGCGATGGTTCACCAGACTGCCGCGATGGCGATAACTCCGCCCGCAGTCTTCACACCGGAAGGGTCGCTCTTCCTCCCCAAGATTCCTTTCTTCCTCTTCCTTGGGACAGGCAGCTGGTCCTCTCCAGGCATCCGAGGGCCGGGTTGGGCAATTGTCAGGGTAGTCCTGTGCTTTTGATGGGTCCAGGATCCCAGACGGGTGCTGGGAAGCCTCTTCTGGGGCTGAGGAGTTGAGCTTGGACCTGAGGTGGACCCGCAAGTGGTTCTTCAAGGCAGCCAAATTGTACAACTGTTTTGAACAGACGGTACAACTGTACACCCCAATCTGATGGCTCTTCCTATGGTTAATGAGACTCCCCGCGTGGCGGTATGTCCTCCCACAGTCCCCACAGCGGAAAGGGCGCTCTTCAGACATGGGAAAGCCTTCCTCGCTCTTCAGGCGGGCTTCCCAAGCTTCGTTGGAGCTGGGGGCTGCTTGGGAAGGGCTACTGCCCTCAGCCTCTTCTTCTTCATCTGCCTCCTTTGGGTACAGGCAACTGTGTTCCTTTAATTCCTCCTCATCAGCAAAGGTCCCACCACAGCGGACGCACAGCTCTCCATCTGGATTACAGCGTTCTCCACCACCGGCCTTGGAGGTATCTTTGAGGCTGCAGGGAACCCTGTCCCCAAAGCCTGTGCCCACAGGAGGAGGCTGATAGATGTCCAACTTTGCTGATGTTTCTATCGAATCCTCCTCCCAAACATCATGCTCCAAATCCTCCCAGGCTGATGGGTCTGTGGACTTGCTCTCTTCCTGGCTGTGAGCTTTCTGATGACTCAGCAGCTCTGAGGGCAATCGGAAGGCTTTGTGGCAAAAGCGGCACTTGTAGGGCCGATATTCTGAATGGAGACGGGCATGGCTTCTGAGAGCCATGAGGTTGGAGAACTCCTTGTAGCATATGACACATTGATAGACTCCCAGAGTGTGGCTCTGTTTGTGATTGGTCAAGCTGCCGGGGTGTTTGTAAGCTTTATCACACTGATTGCATTTGTAACGGCGCTCATCCTCCATGGCAGCCAGCAGCCCAGACTCTTCCCCATCCTCCTCGTGCCCCGGGAGCAAATCCTGCTTCTCCTCTTTCATTTTGATTGGAAACTCCTGCTGAGAATAGTCAGCTGGCACCACCGATTCAGCAATGTACTTCTCCAGGTTGGACAACAGGCTCCCACTGTTGCCTTCCATCCCAGAACGGGAGTCAACAGCTGGAGAAGACGTACCGTGGCCCCTTTGGAAACTGTAGCTCCCATCCCTCTGGTCTTTTTCCTGCTCCTGGATGGCCTGAGCTGGGCAGTGGTGGCTTGGAAGCTGAGATGAGACTCGGAAGCTTCTGCCACAGTCTGGGCATTTGTGACGCTTCTCTTCCGTATGAGTACGCAGGTGACTCTTTAGGGACATGGGGTTGGAGAAGTCCTTGTGGCACAGCAGGCAGCGGAAAAGGCCTACCTCGTGGGTACGGCGGTGATTCACCAGGCTGCCGGCGTGGCGGTAGCTCCGCGGGCACTGCTTGCATTTGTACGGCCGTTCTTCTTGACCCATAGGCGGCTCACTGCTCAGAGCAGCATCGCCCTCAGCCATTGCTCACGTCCAATGTCCTTCTTAATCCTGTCTCTCTTTAAAGAGGGATCCACAGGCATTCAGACATACCCCTCAGTCTCATTGCAGAGCTTCAGGTCCCCTCTTCTCACCCAACCATTCCAAGACCTGCAGAGAGAAAGAGGGGCAGTAATGAGGAGGAATCCCCGTGATCAGAGTGAGCATCGCTGGAACCATCACGCGCAAAAAACAAGTCAGGTACCACAAATCACACCTTTGTATAGGAGCAGTATTTCTTACCTTGGGTTTTATTTAAGACATATGGACTTAAATTCCCAGAATTCCCCAGTAAGCACGCTGGCTAGGGAATGCTGGGAACTGAAATCCATAGAAGTTGCTAAGGTTGAGAAACACTGGTGCAAAGTCTAGGGCTTTGGTATACAAGTAGTCCTCGACTTACGACTACAATTGAGCCCAGAATTCATGTTGCTAAGTGAGAAATTTGTTAAGTGAGTTTCGCCCCATTTTATGGCTTTTCTTGCCACAGTTGTTAAATGAATTACTGCAGCTCTAAAATTAGTAAGATGGTTATTAGGTGAATCTGCTCCCCCATGGACTTTGCATGTCAGAAGGTCGCAAAAAAGGGTCACATGTCCCTGGGACACTGCAACCGTCAGAAATATGAACCAATTGTGAAGTATCCAAATTTAAATCATGTAACCATGGGGATGCTGCAATAGTCATAAGTGTGAAAAATGGTCATAAATTACTTTTTTCAGTGGCATTGTAACTTCAAATCTGGAAATCTTATCAGTATATTACAGTATTTAACAGAGATGGGAGACCTTTTTCTGTAAAGGATGGCTAATTTTCTGAGGGGAATTGGCAGCAGATGTACCACTATATACCACAGTTCATTTAGTGACCAATTTGTCATTCTTATTTTTTCTAATTATATGAATGACAAGAGTTTAAGGCTTTTTAGAGCAGTGTATCTCAATCTTGGCCACCTTAAGATGTGTGGACTTCAATTCCCAGAATTCCTGAGTGAGCATGCTGGCTAGGGAATTCTTGGAGTTGAAATCCATAGGTCTTTAAAAGAGGCCACAGTTGAGAAACACTTCTTAAAGAGTTTGATGAGATAATTGTGGAGTCCCCCCCCCCAAAAAAATCATTTTGTTGTTGCACTCTTTTCATATTTTTAATTTCTTACACTGGGTCATTCCCACCCACCCCAGCCTCCCCATATTCAGAGCCGACCAGCATACTGCCTATCTGTTACACCCCTTTAATTAAGAAAAATTCTGCCAAAATGCAGTTATGTTTTAATTATGGATAGCTTTTTATTTAGCTCAGGACTTAATTGGATTTTTCCCCTCTGATTTTTATCCCTATTCATATTTTTGCAACTTCACTACTGTTTAAAAATCCCTTGAGTCTTCTCTTTTGCATAATCTGAAAGGTCTAAACCAAATAAGTGTCAACTGCAAGTGTGTGTGAAAACACGCAACCATGGTACTCCTTCTTACAGTTTCAAAGATACCTTTTGAAGCAAGGATGCAACTTCACCAAAAGGAACCATTAAATGGGGCCAACAGGAAGAGATCTGTTTCTTTCTCTTCCTGCTTCATTAATAGGAAGCTGAGCCTTCAAGTCAGTTTGACTTCTGGCGAATAGTTGGACCTGTCCCTGTGGCTTTCTTGACAATTGTTTTTGAGAAGTGTATTTCTGGTCTGAGAGGAAATCACTGCATTGGCTTCATGTCCAACTCACAGATTTCCAGCTTCGTGCCTAAAAGCTGATCTCAAGATCTATACAAGTAATTCTTGACTTATAACACAGTTTGTTTATGGACTGTTCTAAGTTACAACAGAATCATTTTTCACACTGATGACTATTGCCAGCATCCCCTTGGTCACATGTTCAAAATTCAGATGCTTGGCCCAACTGACTCATATTTATGACAGTTGCAACATCCCAAGATCACCTTTTGTGACCTTCTGATAAGCAGAGTCAACAGGGAAGCCAGATTCAATTTACAACCGTGTTCCTAACTTAACCTAACTGCGGTGATTTGCTTAACAACTGTGGCAAGGAAGGTTATAAATTGGAGCAAAACTCAATTAACTGTCTCTTAGCAACAGAAATTTTGGGCTCAATTGTTATTGTAAGAAGAGGATTACCTGTTAGGGTTTTTTTTTTAAAAAAAAACAGGGGCGAAGTTTTTATTAGGGTATGTACCAAAATGCTCCCAACCCTCCAAAGAGGGAAAAGGAACAAAAAGACAGCAGGAAAAAGACAATGATGACTTAGTCTAGACCAGGGGTTGCCAACCTTTTGGACCACAGGAACCACTAAACTCATAATTTTAGATCCCATGGACCACTAACTGGTTCTGTGGACGTGGCCAAATCTGTGGATGTGGCTTGGGGGTCATGTGACTGGCTGGGCATGGCTTGTATGTAAATATTATAAATATTGAATTTTTTTATAAAAAAGAGCAACTTTTACCACAAATCAGGCAAAGCAGGCAGGCAGATTGAGTTGCTCACAGAATCACAGATTCATTCAGAGATCTATCTATCTGGCA
>BHFT01052763.1:0-25425 GCA_004320025.1 Laticauda laticaudata | reverse complement strand
TGCCAATATGTAGGACAGAGCATTTATTTGTTGAGATTTGAAATTGCCATTTGTTTGACCATTCTGATACATAGTCATGGTCTTTTTTTGAAGTTTGGAAATCCCTTATGTTAGAAAAGTCCAAAACAAATGCCAAACTCAAAGTCTGGGGGCTGGATCCGGCCCCCAGGATACTTAAATCTGGCCTGTGGGGTCACCCTGGAAACAACAAAGGACTGGCCCACGGTGCTTCTGCCAGTGAAAATGGGCTCCCAAGCTTCGTGTTCGGCTGCCACAGCCTCCTGCAACTGCCATTGAAAACAGCTCGGGAGAGCCCATTTTCACTGGCAGAGGGTCGCAGGAGGCCGTGGCATCTGAAAACGGAGCTCAGGAACCTGTTTTTGCTGGCAGAGCGCTTGTCAGATGCCCCTGACAGGAGTGTCATCAAGCTGGCCGCACACACCCTGGCCCTTCCACCCCAGCCCCCCAAGGTCAAACACAACCCTGATGCGTCCCTCAATGAGTTTGATGCCCCTGGTCTAAAAGCATTGTGCAATCAGAGTTGGGCTGGAGGGGACAAGGGAAGAACTATCTAGGCATGAGTTTAGAGAGATGCATCTCCCATTTATTTCTACCTTGTTAGAATTACATCATTGGGCATGTTGGACTGCCCCAATCTTGATGAAAAATTACATTTTATGTTATTTCATTGATTGAAAATGTTTACTCGAAAGCAAAACAACCTCTTTTTGAGTTCTGCAGGACATTTTTTTGGAATAAATAGCTCGTTTCCTAGCTCAATATGGGCACAAAACTTGGATTTCTCTCCAGTGTACTGAACAGATCTTCCCCGCACTGTGCAGTGTGAACTTTTTTTCTCCACCAAAATGCTATTGCCAGTGCAACTCACTTTGTGCTGCACTCACTTGTTCTGAGTCTTTGTGTATACGTGGCTTAGTTGCTTGGGCGCACTCCTAAACAAACGCCATTTGTTTAAGTTAAAGACAATTGTTTGATACATGCATGTTTTGTGTGCCAGGATTAAAGACATGAGCCAATGTTAGCAGTATTTAGAATCATCATTTTACGTTTCAACAAAAAGTTTCACCTGGTAAGCTTTGTAACTATTTCAAATAAAAATCCACCATGTTGTAAAATATTTAGTGTTGAAGAGAGACTGCAGAATGCTTATATTCAGTCACTGACAGACTAGTCACAACATACGTAGTAATGTATTGGTAATATAGTTTAGAAATCTGTGAAATTTTCCTGGATGCACACGTAGCAAATTCATTATTGGTCGTTTATAACATGAGGTATGGAAGTGGCATCACTTGGGTCAATTCTCTTGGATTTTTGTCTTAAAAGTTGGAAAATACTACACTCTCTGAACAGTTGTAAGGTTGTAATTACCCAAGTTCTTGGTATCATCTTTAATTGAAGGAGCTGTAATTCAGTATACTGAAGATTTCATCTGTTTGCATTGCTTATTGTTGGCAGTGTTATTAAACTTGTTTATTACCCACTGTGAAGACAAAGTGTGTTTTTATTACTATTGTATTTTTTCTCTTCATAGGAGATTGTCAGGCTGGTACAATATTGTAATATAACTAGCAAATAATTATCAGAGTTGTGCAGAGATTCAGATTTGAAGGCCAAAATGGAATTGGGAGCATGCTGGTAGTATATATCCCCAAAATTTAATAAAAGCCAAGATTTTCTCCAGTCATATGACTGCCCTTTGCAGATTATTATATATGAACTTAAGAAAAAATGTGTGTTTGGTTTAAGATATTTCCTGCAGATGCCAAATGACAACCCTCCCCGCGTATCACATTTTGCCCTTTAATTCCAAGCATAGCATATTATTTTGGTAAATATAAAAAAATTACTCAATAGTTGGAATGATTTATGACCCCAAAAAAGAGTTATTTGCGAATTATTTCAACATAAAACATTCAACATTTGTAATTGCATTTTCTCTCTTCATAAGCTTTGTAGATTTTGAGTTAATGAAAAAGCCTCTACTAATGCAGCTATGTAATGGTTTTAATAGTTGTAGCAGCTTTTGGCCTGGTGTACTGTATGAAACAGTTTAATTCAGCAACCATTTAGTAACCAAACTAAACAGGAACAGCTTCAGAGTATTCTAAATACAGCCAACTGGTTTATTCAATTACCTTTGCTGAAACTGATCTTAATTTAGCATGAAATAGCACACCAATGTCAACAGATGCCATTTCAACACTTTCAGCACAGAAATTAGTAATTAGCAGGTAGGACTATGTCCCCTATGTTTCTAATTATAACAAACTAATAATTATCCAGTGTAGCTGTACATTGCAACACAGTGGCTGGTTTTGCTTTAAGACCTACATGGCTTACAGATCCTTCTGTAATGGCTGTATTCACACCAAAGAAACCACAATATGGCTTACCATGCTGTGAAAAGACATCCTTTAGTAGAGAGCAGTTGAAGACAAACATAAATACTTACAGTGCACGTAAATTACATTTACGCATTACTTAGCCTTCTGGATCGCAATATTTTCCAAGAAATGTAGCCTTTTTCTCTAAACTATCTTGCAAAAAAGAAGGCATTCTTTAATTTTTTTAATAAGGCCAATCAATTTATTTAAGTCCATCTACTTTCACATATTTATACAGTATAAAATAATGATCCCTATCTATTGGTACTTAAGGTTGAAATATACCCTACAAATGTATCGCAACTGGTCATTAAAATGCAAGTCAAAAGGAGCACATGGTATACAAAATAAATATGTAAATATAACCCCTGGATAGTATTTCTAAAAACATTCATTTTACCAGATTAAATAAAAACAGAAGAAATAACATAAAGCTCTCACTACAAAGTTTACCTTTAAAAAGTTATATATAGGAACTTTTTATTGCTTTTCCTTCTGAACAAATAAAACATTTAGAGCAAGAATTTGAAAAGATAATGTAGCCTAAATTATTCCTCCCCTCTACAAAGTGATTTTGAATTTGATGTAAGGAGAAGAAATTTTGAAGATACACAACTAAACAAATCCAAAACTTTACCAAAGGATACAACCAATATCCAAAATCAGATCCAATGCGGGGAAAAAATCTACTTTGAAAAGTAATGGAATAAATGCTGCTGGCATATTCTCTAAATCCACAAATGTCTTGAGGAAAATAATATTTTGCATGCCAAGATTACTTTTGTGAAAATTCTGTCCCCTAAGACAAAACAATTGTGCCTCTCTCCAATTTACCACATTCTTTTGTCATAAAGAGTGCAGGACCCAACACATTCGTCACTAGTTGCATCAAATTCTGAAAAGGGCAAAATATTTTCAAAATGTCTACAAAGTTTGATACTCAATGTCATGTAAGCAGACTTCTACTTTTGAAATGGTATTCCCTCTAGTTTGTTGTCTTCTGCATCTTATTGCTCTCCTAAGGATGCTGCATCTTTAAGGTTCCCACGGCCTTCCAAAGAAAATTTGAGAGTGCGCAGGGAATGACAGAAACCACAACTCTTTAATTTACACCTTAGCTCTCCATTGTAGAAGAACACCAAGAACACTGCACTATACGTGATTTGGAAAGAAACGTTTAACATGTTGGTAATTTTTTAAAGTCTGAAATAATACAAAAGAATGGTTTCTGAATATAAAAATTAAAACCCAAAATACTAGCAAATTCAGGACATGGGTGGAATTTCAGATTCATGTAGGCTTTGGCACTTCTTATTTCCTGATTTTAAAAGTAAAAAGGCACATTACTGATGCTTTTTGATTAAAAGTTTTCATCTCCACAACCTGTATGATATAGGAAACTTATTTTCACATTTGGAGCAACTATTATAATCTTGGTTACACTGCATGGTCTCCCGAGCTATGAGCACTGACACATAATTGGGTGAACCTATTTGTAAAAATCTACAAGTTTGCAAATAGTTCTTCCTATCTAAATTTCTGTTTTGCATTGCTTAGACTGTCAGCCCAGATTATGACTTAATTTGCCACAAGAGATGAAGTGTTTCATGCAAACATAAATCCAAAACAGGAAAATTACATCCAGAATATTTCGGGCACCACTGCCAGAAATCTGATTTTAACTTAATTCAAAATAGTCACAATAATGGGGCAAAGCAAGGTAATTTACAATAAATTATCTACAACAAGATGTAGATGAAGAAAAAAAAACATTTTAGAAGAAAACATTTGGAAGAAAAAAAAAACATTTTTAATATCTATGAGAATCCTGCCAATGAAATTCTTCAAGATATAGAATACTCTTCTCCATATGCAAATACCAGTCAGTAGAATACAGCAGCAACTGGGAAATAACTTCTGGGGGGTGGGCGAGAACCATGTGCAGTACCTTCTAAAGAGAGATTCTGGGCAAAGAATGTACGGTAGACACCTAGGTGGATGCAATTAAGATGACAAAATTATAAAGCAAGAGGTTGGGGACCTAGGAATCTCTACATGTTGCCAGATAACAATTCTCAATCTTATTAACACAAATGCTGGTTGGCAGTGTGATCTGTAATTTAGCATTATCTCTGGAAAAACATCAGTTCCTTACCTCTGTAGTAGAGATCACTATCACATGGATAAATCAGTAGGGACTGGAGAGAGAGAGAGAGAGAGAGAGAGAGAGAGAGAGAGGAGGGAATTTAGCCCTAGGACAAAGCTTCTGCAATTATGTATTTTAACAAAATGTTTCCAAGTTTTTTTTTCCCAGGAAGTAGTCTATTGTGATAACTTGAATTTAAGGGTGCTCCGTTCCTTTTACAAAGCTAAGTCGACATCCAAATTGTAGGGGAAAACAAGGTTTTCCCTTTCTCTCCCTCTGTGGTGATTGTACACATCAGTTCCCGAGAATATGCAAAGCATCGGCTGCAGATTTTTGACAGGTGCAAAATGGGCTACATGAGGGAAGAGAAACCCAGGACTTTATTGCAACAGCCAAGGGACATAGTTGGATTCAAATAGTGATTTTCTTGAATTTTATCAGAAAAGCGGTTCTGCTGTTTACAAAAACAGTGAGATATTGCCTACTCTCTGAGATTTCTTTGAAGAAAATTAAACTGCAAAAAGTATTGGACTCAGAGATTGTGCTACACAGGATTTCACATTATTCTGCATACAATATGAAAAAAATGTTAAATAAGATAGAAAAAAGGGAACTAACAGAACTAATACCGAGACTAAAAGAAAAATCTGGATTCAAACAGAACCTCCATTTTCTTTTATAGTGACTGATCTGGACCCTTCTTTACATTTTGTAGATAAAACATGAAAGAGCACTTTTCTCTTTGACAAATGGGTTAAGTACTGACTTCATCCATTTGAATTCAACTAATCTGGGTAGAGCACCTTTTTACAGGTCACTGCACTACAAGAGTTTTACATAATATAACGTAACTTTTCCCTTGTTGAACTTCTCCACTCAAGTGATGGACCTATTCTATGTTCACCAAGTTGTGAAGAGGTGGTTGAAGTGAGTCCGTCTGGGTGTGCAACACTGTCAGATCATGCAAAGCTGTAGCTATGGGGGCTTCTTGGGACCCCGCTGCAGGCCTCAATTTACAGTCTGTTACAGAGGAAGTTCCATTTTCATGCCCAGCAGTCATGCTTTCTTGAACAGCCGTCAAACTTTGATAGTGCCCATTTTCAGAGAATGACAGCAGCTTTTCTGGTAACTTGGGACGAGGTCCATCGTATTCTTCATCAGGAAGCTCAGTCTTATGATCCTCGTCATTCTTAGAAGCACCTTCAACGACTACAAGGAAAGACTTCCAGGGTGTGTTCTTATCATGAATCTATTAAAGAAAGAAGATTACCCATACTAAATCACTCATTAGTACCCACTGGATTTTACAGCACTTTCTGTAGCCTGAAGCTGTAACAAACAAACCCCACGCAGAGCTTCAAACTCTGATACAAAATGGAGGAGTTTCTTAGTTAAGTTCACCTAGTAGTTCTTTTTTTCATCCCTCAAATAACAGCAGAATATTTTGGAGAATTGGTTTATATTCAAGTAACAAAGTCTATACAAAAGAAAATTTAGAATTCAGAGAACAGTGGCAATTAAAGTGTTGAGATAGCAAGAAGTAGGACACATTTTCCCAAGTGAAGGGAAGATGTGAAACATTACAAGCAAGCTAAAAATAATCTCAAGTATTAAAACTTGCCTGTGTATTCATTTCTGTGTAAATTGTTTCTCCTTCAAGGAAAATCTTGTGGGCTTTTTGATGGCAAAGATCAGGCCCTATGTTTGAAATTCTGAATCACTTTCCTTAATTGTGTTGGAATGAGCTTTTGTGGATTTTCAAAGCAAAAGCCAAAATTGTCACTGTAATTCTGAAAAGGCTGCTTTGGTAGATGTCACCAATCAGGAACTCAACAATCCAGCAATTAGGAAGGTATTTCATCCAAATGAATTACCCTCTGCTAATATGTGAAAGGTTCCATTTTTTTCTATCTGCATGAACTGCTCATCCATGAAAAGTTGTTATTCTAATCTCATTATCTAAGTGATAACCATCATTGTGGGATCCATACCAGGTAACTATTCCTATCCTTTAATGCAACAGTAACATATAACTGGAAGTACACAAAAAGCACTTTTCACAGAAGTGCCTGTTCTCCCTTACTGAGGTGTGACGCCGAAGAGTAGACTTGTCAGTGAATGTCCGCCCACAGGCATTGCACATGAATGGCTTCTCCCCTGTGTGGATCCGATGATGGCGTTGCAGTGCATTGAGTTGAGTAAACTGTTTGCCACACTGATCACAGCAGTATGGACGCTCACCTGTAAGATAAAGCACCTACAGAAATCAGGGGAAGTTTTGCCAATGAAATGCAGGAATAACCTGACTGAAAGCCTTGGCTTCACTGCCACCTTGCTGAGGTTGCTGTGCTACTAAGCATATTTACACCTTTAAGCAAAAACATAATGTTACCAATTGGAGATTATAGAAAAAGAATATGCCTAATCCATTGAAGATTAGTCTGGAGTTTCTTTTCAAAAGATGCAAAGAATATTAGCTAGTAATGCAGTTAGAATGCAATGAAATAGAATCTTATATACTTTAAAGAGGAAAATATCTAAAGGTCTGAATAAGAGATTTTCAGGGAATAATAGATGAAAGCTAAGAGTTGGGAGAATTTGCAGGCAAGCAAACATAACACTAACAACCCCAAATTGTTAAAGCTATGAAAAGAAGCAGGAATCAGTGAAGATCTTAAAGCAGAGAATGCATGAATTAAAAAAACTGAAGAAGTAAACAAAAGCAGATAAATTTTAATTTAAGGACAGGAAGTTCAGTCAAAAGCAATCAATTACAGGAAAAAAAGACAAGGGGAGACCTATTATTTTCTGAAGAGTTCAAAGTATAAAAATTAAATTCAAAGACTTTGGGAATAAATATTTATAACAGTGCTTAGAAGTTTGTGAAACCATTTGAATTTTTAATATTTCTGCACAAATAACCTAAAACATTATCTGTTTTTTCCCTAAGTCCTAAAACTAAATAACAATACTGCAAGAACACAAATTAGCCAAAAATATGAGATCTGGAATCTCAAATTACTGAAGACAGAGGATGTTTCTAGATCGTGTATGTCAGATTCAAACAATCTTAAATATTAAATTTGAAACAATTATTTCTAACAATCAATTTGAACTCAGCTACAGGTTGTTTTAAGTAAGAGATTGCAACAATCAGATTCATAAAGCCACAAATGGTGGTTCACAAATCATCATTAGCTGGGCAAAAACCCAAGACAATGTGGTATAATTCAATATAGTTGTGAATTCAGCCTGAAACACAGAGACTGCTGAACTGGCAGACAGTATTATGTAAACCTGGAAACTAAAAGATGCTACCATCATCTGAGCTAGGCATCATCTAGCAAGAAAACTTCAAAGTACACTCTTCAATTTTCTCCAAAAAAGTTTTAAAGTCAAACATTTTGCGAAGTTGCTTTTGTAGCTTCCTACCTGTGTGAACTTTGATATGCTGATATAGTGAATTCCTCTGTGCAAATGTCCTGAAACAAACTTCACATTTAAAGGGCTTAGATCCAGTGTGGATTCGATTATGGTGTTTCAAATACTCCTTGGAGGCAAAGCTCTTTCCACATGTCTCACACATGAAAGGTCTCTCTCCTGGAGCACAAAGGAATTGGAAGAGGAAAAAAAGCAGACAGACTCTTTTTTACTGATGCCAAGATCAACCCGCACACATGAACTTGAGTTTGCACACAAGGCCATCCAGGTCTGCACAAGAAACTTCCCCATGACCACCATGAAGCACAAATTCTTTGGGGTCTGACAAACCGCTTTATGGCACAGAGTACATCATCTCAACACATCATCTTCAAAACTGTTTAGCCTTTATGGTGTCAGGCTACATCAGCTTCCCCCAGCTGGTGACCTAGAAGTGCTTGACAAATTGCCCCAACCAATACGGCCATATTAAAAATATATAGTTACAGAAAACTAAATTCTCCCTGAAAATGTTATACTGGCATCTACAAAGTTAACATGGCCAAAAAGATTTCTCTCAAATGTATCCCACAATTAACAATGGGTGGATGAAAACTTTTTAGTCAACATTTTTAAAAGATATGAACTAAAAGTACATTGCAAAACTGTTCTTACTTCAGAATGACATGTAACTAGATTCGTTAGACTTTTGTAGCAGTTACAAAAAGCCTCTTATTATCTCATACTCAAAATTACTGTAGGACTTAAAATTAATATGAGATTGAGATAAAACCACAGCAATATTGGCCTATTGGACATTGGATCCAACTTGCCAGCTAGCTAAGAGGTGGAGATACAGTTTGTACATATGTTTGATAAGGGAGTTATGAAGAATAGCAAGGTTGCCAATACATATCCCTTCTTAACACAGTAATATATTATGGCAGCAGCACCTATCTTTTTGTGCAGTTTTAATGTAAAAAAAAGGAACTTATCCTGTTCTTGCTGGTTTAGCAGAATCTCATTAATGCTGCTAATGTAAACAATAAGGCTGTTTTCACATATAATGAACTACAAACAAGCCAACTATGGTTTAGGCTAGCATATCTTAGAAACCTGTCCATATGATTTTAATGACTTCAGATTAAAAAAAAAATCTATCCAACTGAGTTACCTGAGTGAACTAGAATTCAGCAAATCATAGGACAACATTTTATGTGAACAAAAGATATCCTTACTGGCTAATTTACAGAATAATTATTTCATGGTTTGGTGATACTGCTAACAGTAAAATCTGTAAATAACAAATCATAACGTTTAACAAGATATAATAACCTACTCTTATCATTTGATCATTTTTTGAAATTGGAAAACCGAATTTCTATTGATTCCAGTAATAGCTGTGAGCCATATAGTTCTGGAAAACAGACTGGACTATCCAGAGTAAAGGTATACAGCAATTTTTCTAAACTAATGAGGACCAGATAATAATTTTAAATTGACAAAGAATAAAAATTGATAGCTATTGATCTGCAAGAACATTAACCTTGACCCCATCAGCTCCTATGTGCAGTAATAACATACATCAAAACAGATTATATATTGCACATATCTGTAAGTGAATGAAAAAAAATGTGGGAGTGTAAAAATGAAGTATTATCCTACTACCTGTATGGCATCTTTTATGGTATATAAGCATGTGATTTTGTGTAAATCGTGCTCCACAATCATTACAAACAAATGGTTTTTCGCCTGTGTGGATTCTGAAATAAGAAAAGAATAGTACAAATCAAGAAAAGTATTATATTTGCTCCTCAGAATTACCAAGACATAAGTCAGTGGCTAGCAATCAACAGCATTTACTGGGATGACTCTTAAGATTTCCAGTTCAGAATGGGGATCTCTAATACTGACTGGGAAATGTAATACCTAGTGTATCACTTGTGCATGATGTGCCCAATCCAACAGATAGTATGTACAGAGTTGTCTACTATGTATATACTTTTCCAGTTGAATGGCATGGTGAGATGACCTTTCATATTAAAAATACTTTTTTTAAAACAAAATTCAGAAAATAAAAGTCTAGGCATAAGTCTAGACATACTTCCCCTCAAAAGAGAAAAACCAGAAATAAATTTCAAAACGGACAGAATGGTCAAATTAAAAGTTATTTTCTTAAAATCACAGTGATCTAAATTAACCTGCAATAAAAAATAATAAACATAAAAATGCCTTAACTTTCAGATCAATGTCTTTTTGCATTTAGCACAGCAAATACTGCAAATATTTCCGTTTTCAAAAGCTGGGAAAAATTATTCACTTATAGAAGCTATATAGCAAATGCAATTTGATCTCCTTAAATAAAAAATACTATTACATGTGAATTATAGGTCATTTCCTCTCCGAATCCAGGCAGTATTTCATACTTTGCCCCTAAAATAACAATTATTCCTGAATCAAGAAGCATGAAGGACCAAAATGTCTCTTTGTAATCAGATTTCACCATAGATTGTGCTTTAGGAATAGGTGACATATCCAAACCCCATTAAATTCTCAATTTTCTCTCCTACATTACAAGGTTGAATGAAAAGCAAGGCTTCCGATGTTACATAGGTTACTAACAGATGGCAATAATACTGGTGTACTAGACGTTAGATATTTCCTTTAGCAGGTTTTTTTCCAGTTTGTAAAATGGAAGCCTGCTAAGAGTACTTGTCATTGCACTTTAAGCACAGTAATTGAAGTTTTGATTGCCAAAAGAATCCCTCCAACTGAAATTCACAGCCAATGTAGACTGTTTGGGGTGATACTATCTTGACATGCCTACTCTGCATCACTGAGCCAAAAAAGGTACAGCTGGAAAAGGCTGGTTTGTACAATCAAGAACAAAGTAAATAACCTGTGACAGCAACTAGTGAGCCTCACATAAGATTGATAAACAGATCAAAGAGAATTGGTGAATCAAAGGGAAACAACCATAGCATTGTAACAGGAATGTGTGGGTCAGTCACATTACTGATATACTTCAATATATCACATTACATGCAAAATCTCTCATGCCCATAGCAAAGACAAAAGCTTTCAAGGGTTGAAATTTGCCAACAATCATTGTCACATTGTAAGAATGAAGATAAGGTAAGCATGTCTTCCCTGAGTTGTGAGTGCCAGTGAAATATGGGCTCAACAATGAGATTGAGAAATGAAACATCATTGGTCCATGGAATATCATTACAAAACTTCACCTTGGAAAAAAAAATTCAAAACATAGGCTTTGTCAGGAAAACATGGTTACTGCTTTTCAGTCTATTTATGTGGTATTATTAATGTGAATTTCCTTGAACCTAGCACCACTATCAACTCAAAATGCCTGAAACCCTTCCCCCCAATGAAATAGAATTTGGAAGTGCATGGAGATATGGATGCAACTCATGCAGGGGCCACCCAAGAGACAATGGCAAACCTTGGCAAACAGATGGGCTAATCCAAATCTCACTGGATTAGCCCATCTGCAATACAGTCCAGGCTTGCAATCATGCAACTTTCATCTTTTCCCACCATCGAAAGAATACCGTCATAAGGCATCTTTTTAACTCAAATGGAGAGGAGGGAAAGACTATCAGGACTAAACCAAAGACACAACTTTTTGTGACAGTTTTAAGAAGCTTGTCCATCATTGGCAAACAGTGTGTAGTAAATGCTAAAGATTATGTGGAGAAGTAAAGTACAGGTCATTTCGAGGATGATTTCCCTGTTTCATTGATTAAAATATTCCCATTTAAACTAACATGATGGAGCCGCTTCCTTTTCATTCAACCTTTGTATATCCAAACTTCTTCTCTATTTCAAAGAATAAGCAGAATCTTATCTCGGATGATTCATGGGCTAGGATCAGCAGCAGTTTGCCTGCTGTTCCACAACAGGAAGTATAAAAACAACAAGCCCTGAGGTAGCTTTCTCCAAATGTATTGGACCTCAGTTCGTATAATCCTTAATCAGCATAGATGACAGTTATATCGCCTGAGGGATTATGGAAGGTGTAACTCAACATTATAAGGGCTGAACTCACAGTTGCCCTTTCGGTTAAAAAGGTAGATCCACCTTGTTCTCACCTTCTATGTACAGGTACAAGCTGAATTGTTTTGAAATCAGACTTCACCCATAATTCCCAGTTTAGGCACAACAATAAATCAGGATCAGTCAAAACTAAACAGATTCTGAAATTCTCCTCAACCAATGCAGAGATAGCAAGGGACTATGAGTAATCATTATTTATGTTATGCTATACAACAGCTTCAATGACTACTTCAATTTCAACCACAACAATACAAGAGCACACAACAGATATAAACTCAATGTAAAACATTTCAAACTCGATTGCAGAAAGTAGTCAATGCCTGGAATGTACTACGTGACTCTGTTCCTACATCCTCTAACCCCCACTCCTTTAACCTCAAATCAACCACTATTGACCTCACCCCATTCCTAAGAGGTCTGTAAGGGGCGTGCAGAAGCGCACCATCGGGCCTGCTGTACCTGTCCTATTGTCCCCATTTATTTGTACCTATTTCCTGTATTCTTACTCATGTTTATACTTTTATCTATTATCTTGTGATTGATAAATCAAATAATGAAAGTTTTTCATATCCCTGACATGTATTATTTTACTTGCCTGGCGATGATTGAAAAGGACTATACAGCCAAGCACAGGTAGAAACATCTTTTTCTTAAAGACCAATCCAATGTCAAGTTCTTGTCTTACCAAGGAAATATCATTTCTACTCCAAGTAATATTAGAAACATACTCTGATTTCTTTTCAGAAGAAAAGAAATCTAGCAAAAAAATAATTAGAAATGTTCAATCAGGACCCTCAAACTTCCACTGAGACAATGTATCTGCTTGGGATATACAGCCAACTAAAAAGAAAATCTGCTTTCTGAATGTTTAATATGGTAAACTGACTGCCAACAGGACTGATTATCGCCAAACTCATGTCAAAATGAGAGGGTGAAGGAATTGTAGTTCTGGCAGTACCAGCCAGCCCATCTGGAGAGCACCAGACTGAAAAGGCTATTTAAAAGCCTTTAAAAGGTATTTAAAAGAATAAATACCCCTGGAACTCTCCTGACAGTATTTCAAGTATTACCTAGACAAGGTTTAATTGGATGAACTGGTTTTGCAATATGTGACAACCTGCAATAATTCCCCCTAACTTTTACACAGTATTATATTTTACCCAAGTCAGTCTGTGACTGGAATGTTATAGTCATTCCAACAACATGAATGTTAATCATAATCAGGACTCTAAATGTTCTCCATTCTTTAACTAAGGCTTACATTTATTCCAACGTATGCTATAGTGGCTCAGGAGCATTTTAGATTATGGCTGTGACCTGCCGTTTCAAAGGAAAACAACCTATTCCTGAACCCGCCAGAGAGGAGCTCCAACCTATTCATTACTTTTTTGCCCAGGAAGAAGCTGCCTCAGGGAAGGCATTAGCTTTTTGCCCAGGAGATTTAGCTTACAAGGCCCGTCCCGCCTGTTCATACCTCATGTGTGTTTTAAGTGCCGAAGGCTGAGAAAACTTAGCCTCACACTCTGTGCACCCATAAGGCTTGTCGCCTGTGTGTGTCCTTTCATGAAGCCTCAGGGCCGTTTTGGAGCTCAAACCCTTTCCACACTGGAGGCAGTGATGACGCTCCCCACCACCCTCATGAACCTGCAGAATGTGCCGCTTGACGTCCTTCTTGCGCTTGAACTTCTTACCACAGAGCTCACACGGGAAGTGGCGCTCGCTGCTGTGGACGTGGCGTTGGTGGCTTTTGAGGTTGCACCGGTTGGCAAAAGTCTGGCCACAGGTTTCACAACGGTAAATGATTTCAGCTGCGATGCCATGGCTCTGCTTGATGTGTTTCAGAAAGCTCTTCTCATAGAGGAATTCCCGCTCGCAAGTACTGCAAGTAAAGTTGCCACTGCGGTTCTTTTTATCCTCCTCCAGTTTAGTCAGGTTTTCCTCCTGGTGGTCCTCAGCACCATCAGGCCCTTTCTCCTCGAGCTTCACACTGTTCACTGCTTGGTCTTTCTCCTCCTCCTCCTCCTCCTCTTCCTCCCCACCCTTTTCACAGGGGCCCTGGTCTTTGGAAAGCCGGCTCTCCTCCACAACACCTTCAGCCAACGTCTGTTGCTCTCGCAGGCGCCTTGTGTACTTCTTTTTGGGTATCTCCACAAAGACTTTTCTGCCAGCCAGCCTGCCACTCGCCCGCCTGATTTTGGAACAGGGGGCCTTCAAGGCTTCTTTTTTTTTCTCCAACTTTTCCTTTAATTTCAGGGTGGGGGGCTCCAGCTCCAGTCCAGTCCTGGGTCTTCTAAGGGCAGAGCTTGCAAAATAATCCACATTGTCCCCTTGTGGTTCAGTGATAGTTTTGGGCTCAGTTAAAGTGCCAGGATGGGCCCTGCCATCCTCATTGGTATCCTGTGACTCAGAAAAAATTTGCAATTCCAGCAACACCGATTCAAGCATTTGTTTTTTTAACTGAAAGCAGGTCTCTGACAAATCTAAACATTTCAGCTTCTCAGCCACTTCCAGCATGCGCTGTACCCGATCTTCTTCTACCTCTACCCGGGCAGTATAAACAAATTCCAGAAAAGATGCAAAGTCAGCTACCTGGACTTCATTCAGTAACACGTTGGTCCTTGGTCCATCCATGCCTTTTTCATTAAGAAAGACCTCTTTAAAGAACTTGCTTGTGGCTGCCAGCACAACTTTGTGAGCAACAAACTCTGCTCTGACACCTTGATATTCTACGCTCACGGTGACATCACAAAGGTGGCCTAGGAGACGCAGCTGATGCATTTCATTCAAAAGGTTGATTGGTGAAGATTTTGATTCCAGAAGAACAGCATTACTTTCCATCTTCTTCCTCTCTAAAAATACATTATTATATGTTAATAGTTTGCCACACAAATAAGATTAAGACCCCAAAGTAATCACCAAAGGATAAATCTTTTTATTCTGTCAATTCCCCATTATCCTGTCAAAGCTGAAGAAGCTTCTTAGATGAGATGCAAAACATTTTCGAAAGGAAAAACAAGGAAGTCCAGTTGCCTCCAGAAAAAGTAACCATGATCTGGGTGATTGAGTATTTCTACAGACCCTGAAGTAATGTTCTCCTTGCCAATTTGAAAAAAAGAAAAGTATAAAACCTACAAAATCCAGTTATGGCCCTTCCAATCGATGAATATCGATTGGAAGGGTCTCTGAATATTCAATATGTATGTAACCATTTCCTTTGTAGTAGGCCCTCACAGACTTTGACAGGCTGCCAGTGATTTGCAACTGTATCTCCCTAACTTGCTTGGCATATCCAGGTTTAAACAAGCAATCCTTGTTTAGCAGTCACAGTTGGGAACAGCAACTCATTAAGCAAATTGATTGCTAAGGGAAACTGCAATTCTTTTATGATTTACTTCAGTTTTCCTTTGCTTTAAAGACTTGCAAAGGTTCCAATTGCAGGGATTGGACCTAAGGTTACTTTTATATCACAGTTGTAACTATGAATGGTCACTAAATGAGGCAGCCTAAATGAGGACTACCTATATAAACAGCAAGAAAGGAGAAGGTATTTTTTTGTTGTAAACTATTGGACTTCGTTTATAGTACTGTCACGCTCTTCTGACATTATAAGCTCAGATCAGAGAGACCAAAAAAAAAACACCAATTCCTGAGTAAGATGACATACTAACGAATCTGTTTTCTCAATCACATATACCTGCAAGAGGAAGAATGAGAAAAATATATAGAGAACAAATTGATTAAATTAAATACTTGCAAGGACAGGCAAACTGCTTAGTTCAGATCTCTAATGATACAAGAATCTGGGGGTGAGGAGGGGGAGGGTATATGGCCTCTTTGAAGCTTAACAAACTGAAGTTCTTTGTCATTCCTTCCCTTCTTCTCAGCCCCATTGAAAGTCCTGTTAAATGCTTACTTTATTTGGAATAATACAGCATTTTGCAGTTTTCCATATACAGCTTTCTTAAAGTTTTCAGTTCAGTGATGTACACCCCATCCATCCAGTTCTCTCCATCTTGACAGTCACCCTGAACTACTTAAGGGTCACATCTCAGATCTCTTCATTTGGAAGTTGGTAAGTTAATCATGATTAATCATACCACCTGGATTAAGATGACATACAGACCTATGGCTAAGGTAAATAAACCCAAAACAAATTAGCACTTTAACCGGAGTTTGATCCATGGTGACTTTGGATAACCTGCCCATCTGATAGCCATGGGCTTATCATATCATGCAAACTTAGTTCAAGAACCAGAGTCCACACTTGCTTGTTTTCATCACCTTTTTTCCTTTCATATAATCTCATTTAGATTATAAACTGGCAGATAAGTTTATGCAAATTGTTCTGAAATTCTTTTATGATTGAGGAAGGTAAAAAGCACCTCAGAATTCTTAATGAATCACTGAAAATAGTACTATTGGTGAGCACTCCAATTTTCCCATTTTTATTATTTTTTAACTTGTTTTATTTTTGATATGTTTATTTACTTCTAAGCAAAAATAATTCACATTTGCATGTTTTCTTCCGACACTCAGCCTTTGCATCTCTTTGTCACAATTTATATTTTGCAAGCTTTGTGGGTCTCAAATTTGGATTTTCCTTATGACCCTGATGTAAAGTTCCTAATAGGAAGATGAGAAATTTTGAATGTTCTTTCTGGCATTGTTCACCCTGCTTAGGCAAAAATACAAGTGAAATGGGGTCTGTGACAAGGTACATAACAAGGGGCTCAGGAAATCTGACAGAAAAAGGCAGAGAAAAAGGCAACATAGGCATCTGTCAACTCCCCCACCCCCCAGTTTTGTTCACTGAGAGAGAGAGGAAGAAGCCAAGTTTTGTCAATACAATCAAGTTAATTTCACTCTCCTAACTGCAGGTCAACTATTTGGCGTTCTTTTGCTGACAAATCTGCCCCAGCCTATTATAAAAAAAAGTTATCAAATGAGCCTTTTTTTTCCCCCCTATGATTTCCAACTTCTAGTTCAAAGCCATTCTAAGCACAAACCGCTCAGAAATCTTCTATTTTAAGCATGCACATCTTTACTATGATCATTTTTTAAATCACCCACCTCCATGTACATTTCATATATGCTCTTCTCTCAGCTGAACTTCACTCCATTTCCTCCCATTCTGCCTGATGCCCTCCAGGACCATGAGCCCCCCGCCCCCGGCCTGGGACTACAAGTCCCATTTCATCCGAGGTAGCACACGACCAACGGCTAAAAGGGCAACTGGAAATTGCTCCAAGGCTATTTTAAAAGCCCTGAGGAAGCGGGAGGATCGCTTGGGCATCCGCTATTTTTTATTTTCATTTTTTTTTTGCCCGAGCGCAATTGACGTTACGCGTAAATTACTCCCTATCTTAGCTACGAATACCTTGTCAAGCTCACAACCACACAGTATTTTTTTGGGTGTGTGTGTGTGTGTGTGATGCCGTCATCTTTCTTTTCGTACCGTGGTCCTTTCTGCAGGAGACCCCCCAACACACACACACTCATACGCACGCACACTAGGGAGGAGGAGAATGAACACAATGGGGGCACCACTTTGTTTCGCTTCGTGCCCCCCCACACACACCCCCCACCCCGTCATAAGGGCAGGCTCACTTTTTAATCCCCCCCCCCTTCACAACTCCCGCCTCTCCTCCGGCANACCGGGCAGCCCCGGCAGCTGGGCAGCCTCAGGGCAGGATAGCCCCTCCCCCCGTCACGCTCCCACATCCGGTAAACGGCTTCCCCTCCGCCCCTTCCTCTCGATGTCGTCACAGCATACCTTCCGGCGTTCGTTGCCAGGAGAAGGCCCCGGGGGAGGGAGGGGAGGAGCCAGGTTTTCCCTTCCCCCAGATGTTCATTTAGGATTTCCGCCGGGCTCCAAGGAAAGAGGGCCGGGTGGCCGCTCTGTTGTCCTACCGACTCAGACAGAGAAAGGTCTTTCACCATAGAGACGTCTAGGGCTAGAAAGGCGAGCCTCTCCGTGACTAGGAAAGGTCCGGGTCCACCGAATCTCTCTTATCGAACGTTCCTTCTCGCGGTGTTTTGAGGTTGTTCGATTGTCTCGTTCGCTTGGTTAGCTCAGCTTTTGGATATCCATTAGAGAGTGAACCGCACCAGTGCCAGCTGGGTGACCTTGGGCCAGTCCTTCTTTACCAGCCCTAACAAGCAGGCAACACACACACACACACACACACACACAGAGAGAGAGAGAGAAGCAGTTTAGTTCTGTACATCTTACAACTGATTATTCCCATCTGACTGTTGCAGGCATTGCATTAACTACGGTCGTCCTCGACTTGCAACCACAACTGAGCCCTGAATTTCTGTTGCTAAGTGAGGTCTGCCCCATTTTACGACTTTCCTTGGCACAGTTGTTCAGTGAATCACTGCAATTGTTCAGTTAGCCACATGGTTGTTAAGTGATTCTGGCTTCCCCATTGACTTTGCTGGTCAGAAGGTGGCAAAAGGAGACCACATGACCCCCCCAGACACCGCAACCATCATAAACGCGAGTCAGGTGCCAATGTCTCCATTTTGATCATGTGACCATGGGAGTGCTGCAACAGTCATAAGTATGAAAAAATGGTCACAAGACACTTTTTCAGTGCCGCTGTAACTTTGGACATTCACTAAATGAATTGTTCTAAGTTAAAGACTACCAGTACTGGCTTGGATGCCTGCAAGCAGAGAAAGGCATCCAATGAAAAAGATTATTTGGTTGGGCCAAAGTGGTCCCACAAACAATCTTCTAAAAATAGGGCAGTGGCATCTGGCTTGTCCATGTCCAGTTGAGATTATCTTTACATAGGATGATGATGACAGACTTTCATTGTGTCCAATTTTTAGCTATTCTATGGGCTAGCTCCACATTTTCCCATCTTTGCATGGCTTCTTTCAGTTGTTTTATTCTCTGGTTGGTGTTGGCTTTGATGGTATCTAACATTCTCTGACCTGCACATGGCCATCAGTATGGCCCATAGTGGTTTGACTGCAGGCAACCTGACATAACTTTTTATTAAGTCTATCTGGTCCTCAAAAGCGCCTCAAAACATCAGCTAAGAGAAAGCTCATTTAGAAACCATTCCATATCAAATTCTAAGCTGATACCATGTCTATCTAAATCCTGCAGACATTTGGAGAATCTTCCTATGCAGGAGAAAAAAAACAAACAATGTGAGAAGTTTATATCCATACTGAACTTTAATTGTTGATAGCTACAAAAGCATAAGGGTGGGTTCAGATTCTGTCACATTACTACTGCCTGGTATCTGTTCCACTTTTTTTACATTTGTGTTTTCTGATGTGTAGCATTTTTCTTGGCAATCAGACCAAACTGTAGTAGAATTCTCTTCCATACAAATGGTAGACAAAGTCTCTATTTTGGACCAGTTATGATCCTTTTTGATAGTAAGATCGATTAAGAAATTTCTCCAATGAGCCTTCCGATCATGGACCTATTCCAGAAGAAAAAAATACTGCATTAGTCAAGGTCCCACTTGGCTTATCAAACATGCATATTTTTAAAAACCCTCCATAATAGGGTCATTAATAAACCTTCCATAATAGGGTCATAAATAGGGTCATTAACTTATAAAAAATGAAATCTGGATCAGTTTCTTATTTATTACCTTGTTGATTTTTAAAATAAAGAATTCGCAGTTCAGTGACTTAAGATTTTACATTCTTTATTTAGATACAGTAAGACAAGTGTATTACCCTTTCTACAGAGTTTTTTCTCCTACACTGAATAGTCTAACAATATGTGCAACTTTAAGATATGCGGACCAAATCCTAGCATGCTGTCTGGGGAATTCTGGGAGATTTAAGTCCATGTATTTTAAAGTTGCCAAGTTTGAAAAACATTGATCTAACCCAAGGCGACTGCTTTGAAACCACACACCATGTGGGTATTGTTGGCCCTTTGTCTTTCCAAAGTTGTGTAGTCCTTGTGCATTTCAGAATTGTATTATAAGGAATCAGGGCAGAAATCAATGGGGCTTTGCCATTTTTCTCTGCTCATGCAGAGATACCTTTGCTTTTGCCTCCCTACCTCAGCAGCTGTGCCACAATTCACAAAGTGACAGAAGAATGATAGATGACTACAATGCTAAGCACGTCTTTAAAAAAACTCTCAGCGAGAGAACTATTTAATGACTTCAGGACATAAACCAACCTATTCCCACAGAGAAAATTTATAGCACAAACTACTGAACGTACCAATACATGCCTCCTCAAGGTAGACATATCTGTGAAAGTTCTCTCACAAGCTCTGCATTTGTATGGCTTTTCTCCAGTATGAATACGCTGGTGACGTCTTAGGGCTCCTTGCTGAGTAAATGTCTTTCCACACTGCTCGCAGAAATAAGGAGGAGTCTCTAGAAAGAAGATGAATGTGAAGAAACAAACCAATGTTAGTTTATTTCCAATCCTAAGGTCACTTTTTGAAACATATGTCGATGTTGCTTTTTGACCTTTGTGACCTGCAGAGGTGAAGACAGACTATATCATGCTTGCATACGTATTGGACTGGCATAGCACTTACCAATAGCACTCAGACTTATATACCACTTCACAGTGCTTCACAGCCCTCTCTAAGTGGCTTATTGGGTCAGCCTATTACCCCTAACAATCTGGGTCCTCATTTTACTAACCTCGGAAGAATGGAAAATTCAGTCAACCTTGAGCCAGTGAGAATAGAACTGCTGGCAGTCAGCAGAATTAGAAAATATTAGAATTAAATTAGATTAGAAATTAGAAAATATTTCTATGGTCTTTTTAGAGTTGCCAACTGCATTCTAACCACTGTGCCACCTCTGTATAGATGCTTAGGTTTTGGCTTACAAACTAAATTATTTTAAGTACAATTAATGAATAGAAAGTCATTTTTTAAACAAATAGAGAAACTATGGGGATCCTAGTTTCCTTTATGTGATACATGTATAGGATTTATGGTAACTGTGAACACCAAACCCCAGAAATCTGTTTTGCATATCTCTCTCTCCAATACATCTTTTCTTCCGTACCTGCATGAACATTACTATGTTGGGCTAATGAAGCTCTCAATCCAAAGGTTTTCCCACACACATCGCACTTGTACGGCTTAGCTCCCATGTGACAACGCTTGTGACACTTTAAATATTCACTAGTAGCAAAATGTTTCCCACACACATCACATCTGAAGAGGCGTTCTCCTGTAAGGGAAATACATACATACATACACATGTACCTACTGTAGCCATCACTATATTCTCTTTTATGGTAAGCAACATTCTATAGAGGACAGAAAAGGGATAATTGAATGAATATTTCAATTCCAAGGCAGGATCATCCAAACAGGATCACCCAATGGAGATTTTCAAAATAATGTTTTCTCAAGCTTTTCTTAATATTTGTTCTTTTCCTTTCCCGTGATTATTAAAAACCTTTCAGAAATAATAAATTTTACTGATTATAATACTGAAAAACCTTGTGAAGCCATGAAGAATCTGAAAATTCTGTCAGTTTGCTGTATCCCACATGCTCAAGGACTTATTTGTAATATTATATACTTGCATATTACACAAGTTGTCCTTGACATACAATTGGTCACTTAGCAACCATTCAAAGCTATGACAGATCCTGAAAAAGCCATTTATGATACAGATTTTAAGTTCTCATGGCCTGCCCCTCCCCCCATGGTTATGGGATTGCATTTTGGGCTCTTGACAACCAGCTTCCATTTACAGCTGTCTTCAGCACCCCCCAGCCACATGACTGCAATTTATGACATTTTTTGCCAGTTTTCAGCAATACCTGTTAATGGACTAAGGAGTTAACAACCATGCAAAAAAAAAAAAAAAGGATGCAGTCATGTAATAACCTGCCTTAATGACTGGCATGACTTACAACCATAATTCTGGTAATAAGTCAACAACTACCTGTAGTTCTCACTTAGCAACTACAATTGAGAGTGGCAACTCTGTTGCTCAGCACTTATGGCTACTAAATGAAGCATCACAGAACACTGTATAACTAAAAATAGTCATTAAAGTATGTCAGTAAGCAAGGACTACCTGTAATCTTTCTACTTTTTTGTCTTCTATTATACTGAATAAGTATAATCTGAAAACCTTTTCTTTTTTGCAAATGATTCCTTCTGTAAAACAAGAGCATGGGATGACAGAGGGAGCTTAAGCATACTCCTTCCTTTCTCCTAAAATTCTGCAAAAAGAAAAGGTGACATTCCAGAGAAGAGTTAAGCATTCCTTTTTTCTTGAAGAATATCTACAATGCAGCGGGCTGTTGGAGTAACAGTATGCAAAGTTGCAATGTTACCACTTGAAATTACAGAATGAGTGGGCAACGCATGCAGATTCATGAAACTGTAGGGAACCTTGTCATGACTAGCTAGTTGGCCAAAAAAATGGTTTTCTGATGGGGAACTGACTCCTATTTTCCCACACCTACAAGCAGCAGGAAACCAGGAATGTGTGCACACATGCAGTCATCCCCATATTATTCTCTTTGTGGCCATCAGACAACAGGTTGAATTGCTTGAATCAAGATACCTTACTACTGTACTGATTTTCTTCACATAAAAAAAAGTATGATATCCCTTCTTTGTAAGTAAGCCTTACCTGTATGTGTCCTCTTATGGCCATTAAGTTTGCCTTTATCAGCAAAGGATGCCCCACAGTCCTCACAGATATATGGCTTTTCACCCGTGTGTGACCTGCATTCAAAGGAATATGGAAATGCTGTCCAAGCTATTTAAAAGCAAATTTCACTGCAAATTTTGCAAAGAGTTCATTAAGACCTTATACTGCAAACCAAAAGTCTGTAAGAAAGCAACTCAGAACAAAGAAGCTGTCTCCACTTAACAATTTGGACAAAATAATTTCCCAGTGTTTTTTTTTCAGAGGCATGTATCATTTAAGGATTTTTAAGCTGATGATTGAGAAACTTTTAAAGCAAGCATCCCCCCTCCCCCCCAAAAAGTGGTTTCATTCCATTTTAACTTATACTAAATTAAAATGAAATTGTATTTTATTGTAGTGAAATAGAATTCCAATTAAATCCAGAGTTTATTTCATTGTCCTCTATGTATTTAATAATTTAGCTTTCTATCAAATTAAAAATTACAATTAGGCTTTACAATACAACTTTGCAGCAGCCATATCCAGGTATACTTCTTCATCATGTAACTCTCTTGACTAGGGCAAAATGAAGGTAGATGTTGAAATCCTTGACTGATAAAATAAAGAGTTGAAATCCTTGACTGATAAAATAAAGATTCCTAATTTTTCTACCTGTTTTAAGAGCTTATGAGAAGCAACAGAGGGAAAAAAAACCACCAATTCTATTAAAAGGGGAAAGAATTGTTGCCCTGGTTCAGATTGTGATTCAAGGGCTGAGCATAGAGCTATGTGCAAGTAACATTTAAAGGCTCTGCCTTTAAAAAAATAAATGGAGACATTCCATTTCTATAATAAATAGCTATAAACATTTTAAAACAAAACGTGTTGGGAGAAGAAGGAAGTGGTAGTAGAAGCTGACCTGGTATGAATCTTAAGCTGTGATGGTTGAGCAAAACTTGAGCCACAAATGCCACACTGGTACGGCTTCTCTCCTGTGTGGGTCCTCATGTGGAAGACAAGTGCTGTTCTGGAGCTCAGGATTTTCCCACAGACGGAGCAGAGGGGCCGCTTCACTCGCCCTTCATGCTTCCTCACAGAGTGAGTCCTCACATCCCTCTTCCTTTTAAAAGTGGCATTGCACAGGGTGCAGGCAAACTTCCTGTCCTCTGTGTGAACGCAGGCTCGGTGCTCTTTCCAGCTGTTGTGACTTGCAAAAGATTTGTTGCAAACATCACACTGATATACTTTTCCGGGCAAGGAATGATGAATCTCTTTGCAGTGGATGACGTATTTCTTCCGTGATGGAAACTTCTCAGTGCATTTGGTACAAGTTATGATGTAAGCAGATGTTGGGATGACTTTGTTTTTGCAATTTATATCCCATTCGGGATTGTGATCATTTGAGTCCTCATTGCGATTATCATCTGAAGAGAAGGCCTCATTGTCTTTATCACTGCATACGCCTGCTTCACAAACTCTTTCTCCATTTCCTTTCACATCCCCAGTCCCTTGTCTACAAGTTTCCCCCTTTTTAGTATTATTTTCAGTACCTGGTTCCAGCTTCTTGTTTGATTGGTTGCCACACTGTGCTTCCTCTTGAACAGATCTACCATATTCTCCCTCAGGCTCCTGAGTAGATTTCCCAAGTATTTCCTTTTGCAGATCATTATTTGGCATCGTGAGTTGTGTTTTGTTACTCCTGTTGATTCTATTATCTATCCCATCTACTTTTTTTACCGGTGGAACTATTGCCCAGTAAGCTGGCATGCATTTCCCATCTTTCTTGGGTTCATGTATCTTTCTATTGGAGAAAAAAAGAATTTATAGGTAGATAGGAAAATACTACTTTGAGCCTTACAGAAATTTTTTAAAGCCCTTTGCACATTGCATCTTCTCAAGTGAGAGTCATCAGCCTGATTTTGTCCAGTAACTTTGTCCCAAGCTCTCAAAATGAAGAGTTTCAAAATCTTTAGCCCCATCCACTCAGGCTCTTCTGAAAATTACAAATGGAGTTTTCAGGAACCCCAGCTATCATAGAGATTGCATGTTGACAGGGGTGGGCTGTTGGGGGTTCGCACAGGTTCGGGAGAGCCCCTAGCTAAGATTCTGTGCAGTTTGGAGAACCCCCAAATCCTACTCCTGGCTGGCCCTGCCCACCCCTCCCCTTCCTTCTGAGGAGACTCCATGCAGCCCATTTTGGATGCAAGTAACTACAGGGTGTGCGCGGAAGCTCAGGGAGGATGAAAAACGGGCCTCCCGGAAGTTCAGGAAGACCAGAAATGGGCCTGTTTTCAACTTCCAGAGAGCCTCCGGAGCCTAGGGAGGCCATTTTTGCCCTCCTGGAGGCTAAAGGAAAGCTTCCGGAGCCTGAGGAGGGCAAAAATGCCCCCCCCCCATCACCATGCAGGAGGCTAACTAGGCTATGCCCACCCAGCAACCAGGCAGAGAACCCTTGCTAAAATTTTTGAAGCCCACCCCTGCACATTCACTGGATTCAGTCAACAGAGGAAACCAAAACCGGTCTTCTGATGGGAATTAATGGCAGGTTGATACTCTCCAGGTATGGAGAATCATCACAGATGAATCAATGCTGGCTGGGACAGTTGAGAAGAAATTCTGGTCACTGCAATCTTCTTGGATTAAAGGAAGGTATCACAATAAACCACATGTGCTCTGTTTCTTCTGAGTTACTTGTTAGGAATATGAGTCTCCTAACAGGTATTTGGGTTAGAAATATATAAACCAGGATAGACATTTTAATACTGTC
>BHFT01052762.1:0-14821 GCA_004320025.1 Laticauda laticaudata | reverse complement strand
TTTCTTTTTATTTTTCTTATATGTACCCATTTCATGTATTCATAACTATGTATATACTTAGACCTATTATCTTGTAAACGATTGACAAATCAAATAAATAAATAAAATAAAATAAATCTGGATCCTCATTTCAATGACCTTGGAAGGATGGAAGGCTGAGTCAACTTTGAGCCTGGTGAGATTCAAACTGCCAAATTGCAGGCAGCCAGCAGCCAGCAGAAGTAGCCTGCACTAGTGCATGGCTCAATGCTTCCCAATCCTGGCTAAATTACCCAAAATTGGGTAAAAGTGGATTTTTTTTCTTTAGCTTAATGATACACAAACCTGTTACATCCAAAGGGGGCATTTAAATGAACTTAAAAGTATATTAAATATATTTGAAAATCTTCCAAAGGCTTTCTACTAAGGCAATGAGATAAAGATCATTCAGTAATATTGTTTCTTATAATGCAGATAGTTCTTAAGTTACAACTAAGTTACTGAACAACTGTTCAAAGTTATGACAGTCCTAAAGGAAAGACATATGACTGGTGCTCGAAGGCTTTGTGATAAGTGGTTTAGAGGTAATGAAGGAAAAGAATTAAGGTCTGGTGCAGTGGTGGGATTCAAAAATCCCAGCAACCGGTTCTCTGCCCGGTTGCTGGAGAGGCGTGGGCATGGCCCACTGAAACTTCTGGGAGGTCCAGAGTCTGCAGGCTTCCCTTGGGCCTCTGGGAGGGTGAAAATGGCCTCCCCCGGGCTCCAGAGGGCCTCCAGAAGCCGGAAACAGGCCCATTTCCAGACTTCTGGAACTTCCAGTTCTTCCTGTTTTTCACCCTCCCAGAGCCTCTGCATGGACCTTGCACTTACCTGCAATCCAAAATGAGGGGGTGGGGTGGGCGGGGCCAGCCAGTTGGTTCAACTACCGCTTCAGCAAACCAGATGTAAATTTAACATCCAATTCATGTGAACCAGTCTGAAGTGGTAGAATCCCACCCCTGCATCTAAGAAACCTGACAGTGTAGTTACTACATCTTAGAAGTGCAACTGTGCATCTTTGTAAAACTGTAACGGTGTATGAGAATAATCTTGGAGACAGGAGGAGGAGCTGCAGTCTAGGCAGTGGTCAGACTAGATGATACCCCACAGAAAGAAAGAGGGCAGGGGAAGAATCTCAAAGAGGAAAGGATTTTCAGACTTGGAAGATTCTGCTACAGTTACTTTACAATAAAAATATCATTTTGATTTCCTGTCTAAAGTACTTCAAAGTATTTGAGTTGGGTAATTTTTGAAGAAATAAATACTTCCAGTACCAAACTTTTCTTTGAAAAAATATCTAATTTACCATCAAAAGAAAGGTTGGGAGGACTCTAAAAATAAGACCCAAAAATTTAAAGTCTCTTTTACACATGACAAATTGTAGAAGGAAAGCTGTGTTAGTTTCGTGCAACTCAAAATCATAAGGCATCTGGTAGCAGGTCTTCAGATTAACACATTTTCATTAAAGGGCACTAACTTTGTAAGTTGAAGTTCAGAGTAGACCTTTTGTTAAAACTTTGTTAGCCTGAACAAGTGCTACTAGGTTCCTTCTCATTTTATAAGGAAGGAAATTTGAAGGGGAGGGGGGAGAATTAAAGCACTGTGCAACTTTTAAATAGAACAGGGAATGGTAATGTTTAAACTCCCACGACCATGTCAGCAACCAAGTTTTATTTTCTTTAAACCCCAGCTATGCTGTACAATTTTATCTTCCTTGATAGAGCCAGCACTTCAAATAAAGGATGGATATACTTTTTATCAGTACTCATCCGTTCACAAGAACTTCCCCAATTGACTGAAAGCAGAATGTAAGAAAAAAGGAATTTGGGCACTAGGAAAAGATTTCCAAAACTAAAACCAAAATTTTAGTTTAACAACAAACTAAGCAGATTTCATAATACTCTGTCTCACCTTTATCTTTGATTTCTAAAGTTGGTCTGTCCATCTCTGCATAGACTAATATCTTCCTTATTATTTCACTTTCTGTAGGGGTATCTTCATTCTTCCAGTTTTGGACATACACCAATCTCACAGCTTTTATGTATCATTAAATATTTTGTTCCTTTACTGTATTTCTCATTAATAATTCCCAGTAAGAATGTTTCTGGTCTATTTTCTGGTTAACCATTTCTTCTATCCAAACCTTTATTTTCCACCAGTATGTTTTTGTTTTTATACATTTCCACCACATATGGAGTATCAATGGCTAGAGTCAAGGAAAAAGAAAGAAAGGGTTGACGATTTATAGGAATGAAAGTTAAAGTTTTGTAAACCAAAGAGAATGGGATATAATAGACAAATATGAGAGGATACAAATGTATAAATATAAAAGATATTTGTAAATATGTATATAATTGTATACAAATGTGTGTAAATGTAAATAGAAATAATATGCAGCTAGCACTATACTAATAACATAAGGGAAAAAGGAAATTAACTGTTATGTGTATCTCTATACTATAGCTTGTATGGCCAAAATGATGGCCAAGAAAGTTGCACTGAGTCCAATTGTTTTTAATGTTTATTCAATAAAATGTATTAAAAATTTAAAAAACAAGCAATTTAGTAAATAGAAATATGTTCTTGTAATAGTTCATCACCAGTCAATTGTGCAAATAACTACTTTACAGTTGCTTAAAAAAATACTTTGTTGCTATGAAGGATAGTTCTAGCAAGTTCACCTGATACTTGCCTGGTTTATATATTTAGATAATCCAGATATTTCATGTCCAGATAACAGATTCCAAAAAAAAGTAGAACCATCACAAGGTAAAACCCAAATTGAGATGCAAAACAAATCCAGTCTTCACAAATGAGATATAAACTGAAAAATCGATTTCACTGATTAATAAATAGAATAGCACAAGGGGAGAAAATATAGACTCCTCACTGAAGCTATACTTTATCAACTTTGATTGCTGTAAAAACAAAAGTTGCTACAGTTACAACTGGATGGTGATAAGGATGAAGCTTGTATTCAACAAACCTAATTGTTTTCAAAACATGTTAATAGCTGAGGTCATGCATGGGGTCTAACCACACGTCCATCTTGATCCTTGCTACGCAAACAGATTGGCAGTGGCTGTCTAGAGGTTCAGAATATTTTTTTTCCCCTCCTATTCTTACCTGGAAATTGAATTTCACTCCTTCTCCTTACAAAGCCAACCATTTAATATTAGATATCACTTTTCCCCAAAAAATCCAGACTTTTCCCAAACCTTATTGAGATCAGTAATGGCAATTTCCTTCGGGTTTTTTTAAAGAGGATTTCTCCCACCAAAGGTGCACCCCCATCTATAATTTAAGCTTTCTCCAAACCAAAAACAAACAAGTAAGCATTGTTACACCTAGTTAGTGCCTAGATGGGAAACTCCAAGGCTGTTGATTACACTGAGAAATTAAAATAATATCCATTAGCAGAAGGTAATAGCAAATCACTTCTGGATTACTGCCAAGAAAACAAAATAAAAAATATTCAGGTTTCATCCAAAGTTTAGCCCAGCTCAAGGGAAACTTAATTTTTAGAGTGACACAAGCCCTGGTAAGTTCAGCAAGCTTTAATATCTTAAACATTACATCATCACTAGTTACAAAAAGTCTACCAGTAACCAGATTACTTGGTAACTTTTAGGCATGTGGCCTTCAACACTCAGAATTCTGGGGAATTCTGGGAGCTGAAGTCCACGCATCTTAAAATTGACAGGGCTTCAGAAATACTGATCTACTCGTCTCTTTGGAAAGATCTTGAGTACATGCAATCACAATGGTGATAGCTGACGAATTAAATCCTTGGCTACAGAGGAGAGTAAGGCTGATTGAGTAGACCCTTGAGGGCTACTTAAGGTCAGACTTTGTAGCAAGGAGGGATTAGCACAGCTGTAGCCACAGATGACAGCATTCTAGTTTAATATGAGTATTTCTACTGCTGTAAATCCAAGGGGGAGGAGGGAAGGAAGGATCACCATTAAAAGAGGCTCCTAAAGTGTAAAGCATTCAGCAACTGAGGAGTCCAGGATGCTTATATGGCATGGAACATGAAGTAAAACAACAAGATAGGTAAAATAAGACGACTGACTTTGGAATTGCATCACCATTTTTGAGTTTGTGAAATATGGCAGCTTGGTGGAAGGCTGCATCTACACATAGGGCTTGACATACCAAAGCAGGTGACAACTTTGATGAGCCAAAGTTTGGACAAAGCCAAAGCAATAACAAATCTATTGCCACATTCAAGCCATTAAAAAAAAATCCTCGCTCAACGGCCACTAAAGCTGACAAGTCTTCGGCAAGCAACAAATGTACACATCCCCCAATGTCATAACTCCACGGTTCCAGGGCAGCCACCAAAAAAGCTAAGGGGCCACCACAGCATCAGACAGCCATTCTAGACCACCACAGCAGCACATCTGTCGGGAAGCTGGAGCCATCTCCTTACTTCTGGGGGGGCGGAGGGAGAAGAGAGGAAACAACATGCACCAATATTTCCAGATGGTTGTGCAAGAGCTAATACAAGTTGACACATTCACCAGCACGGAAGCAGAAACATATGGGTCCACCACCAGCCATTGCCCNTCAATCCTCAGCATAATGCACAAGGCAGACCAGTTTGGCACAGGCCAGGTTCTGCCTTCCACCCCCCATCCTACCCCCAGCTGTTTAAGTGGCAAAAGTGGTCAACTCCGCATTTCCTCCAGCTTCAAAGTAAGGCACATCCCCCCCACAGCTTTTTCCTACAATCTTTCTTCTAGGTTATTCTGCAGCTCCCCCCAAGGAGTAAAGGAAGACTCTTATTGACCTAGGTTGGTGGGGTCAGGAATGGCCATAAGTAGGGTATTTAATCAAATGTATAGGCAGGCTTCATGCCAGTTGAAAAGTGAAAATCTCTTGGCAGGGGAGAAACAATCCAAGAGGAAGCTCTTCAGTCTATCCTTGATTCCTCCCTCCCTCCCAACCACCCACCAGTCGAGAAGTCAGGCAGCCTTGTTTAATCAGGATAGACAGATGGACAGCTGTCAATACCCAGCCTCTTTCCCCTCTCCCATCCTCCCTCTTCATGCTTTCCTTAAATTTATAGGGCAGCAGTAGAGCAGAGATCTGCACAGGGGATGTTCCCCTGTGAAAAATAAACCCGTGTGTCTCCCGTTGGTTGGGTGTGCACGTTCACAAGTGTGCAGGGGACAGAGGCGGAAACAGGCAGTATTCCCTGCCCGAGATGTTTTCCTGCACAGGAGCAATCTTGGAGAGAACTCAAAGCTGCAAACAAGAAGGGGGGTGGGGGGTTTGAGGCGGGGAGATTGGTGGACTAAATCCAGCTATTTATTTAGATTCCACTTTTCCTCAAAGATAGGAAAGAATTGGATGTTCTTCTGTCCCCTCTCTGGCTCCAGGTCTCTCTGTCCTTCTTTCCCTCTCCCCCTTCCTCTCTCCCACTCCCTCCCTCTCTTTCTCTTTCCCTCTGTCCCTTCTTCTCTGCCTCTCTTTCTTTCTCTCTGCCTCTCTTTCTCTCTCCCCCTGTCCCTCCCTCTCTGCCTCTCTTTCTTTTTCTCTCTCCCTCTCTCTCTCTCTCTTTCTTTCTCTCTTCCCCCCACCACTACTTTGGGCAAATCGATCGACAGAGAAACGTTGGTTCCAACCGAGCTTAAGGTGGGCCTGATCCCTTCATTCTCCACCCACCCCTCAAAAAAACAGCCCAACTGCGCACAACACGCTGGGACAAGGCTCAGCGCCGCCTTTCCCAAAGCCACAATTCGCGGGTGTCATTCGCGGGTTATTCTATCGGAGGGGGGAGGTCGGAAGGGGTGGAGGGGCTCCATAGGATGAGCCTTGAGCACCCATTGGCATCGCATCGAAAGTGAAGACGGCGGGAGGGGGTGGGGAGGAAGAAGCGACCATAAATCACACCTGTCCGTCTCCTCTCCCTCCCTCCCTGCCTCCCACACCCCCAAGCCGCCTCCGCCCTCGCCTTCCCCGAACAAAGTCGCAGAACTTTCGACGGTCCAAGTTTTCTCCCCCTTCTCCCTTTCCGACGGCAGGCAAGAAGAGGCCTCTGCGCATCTTGGCCAGATCGAGGGAGGCTTAGGAACCCATCCGGCCCGGGCGGGGGGGGGGGAGGTTGGGGGGGCAGGGAAGGAGGGAAGTTGAGGAAGGGGTGTTCACACACACACACACACACATTAGAGGGACCTCCACACACAACACACACACACACACAGCCCCGCCGCTCCACGCCCGCCGCACCGTCCCGCCGGCGGGCTGGCTATCAGCTTCCGCAACTCCCCGAGAAACCCCGGCGGAGAAGAAACTAGACGGGAGAAAACGGCGCGTTCCTCCTCCGGCATCGTCTCTGGTACCCAGGCATAGGCATCCCGCCCCCGCCCCCCCCTGAGCCAAAATAAGCAGAAGAAAGGGAAAACAAACAAAAAACCAAAACAAACAAAATAACAAATGTAAAAGAAATTTTCTTTTTTAAAAAAAATAAAATAAATATGGTAGTGGCGGGGGTGTCGTGAGAGGGAACCCAAAGAGGGGTGGAGAAAGACGCGCGCCTCCCTCTTCCCCACCCCGAGACCCCCATCCCACCCACCCATCTGCCCCCCCCCTCCAACTCACCCCCCCCGCCCCCGCCACCCACAACCACCGCCAGGAGATTAGAGCCCCGGTACCTTGGAAGAGGCAAGACCCGACGCCATCCCGGCCAGAAGTCGCCCAAAAGAGAAGGTGTGAATTTGTGCCAGAAGCCAAGACATCCTGGAGACTGGAGGGAAAGCCGGTCGCGGTTTTGGGGCGCTCGCCTCCCTTCGCGGCCGGGCCCAGGTGCGCAGCGATGCCTCGGGAGGGGAGGGCGAGGAGAGCGGAAGGTAGGGGTGGCTGGGCGGCTGGAGCTTCCCCGCCTGCTTCTTTCCCCCTTGCCGGCTCGCGTGGGGTGGGCCGGGAAGGGAGAAGGTGCGCGGGTGGGGTGGGGTGGGGTGGGGGGGGAAGAAGCGGAGGGATGCCGTGGGGAGTCTGGGCGCCCGGAGTGAGAGTGGGGCCTGTGAGGAGGGGCGAGGGGGAGCCAGCGGTTTTGACTTGGCGGCCTAATGAAGAGAAGGGTGCTGGGCGTCCTGCGGCTTGAAGTGGGAAGGGGAGGGAGGCTGACGGCGCCCCCCTTTGGGTGGGCGAAGGTTGCTGTCAGCTCAAGGGTGAAAGGACCCGCTTGCCCCGCCACGCGGCGTCCGGAAGAACCAAGCCAGCCACGCGCGCCCGCTGCTCCTCCGGAATCCGCCTCCGTCTCTCATGGTCTGGCAAGCCCCGACGCGCTCCGGAGGAGGACGCGGCCCCGCGCCAGCCTCCGCCTTGCGGCTGCGCGCACTCAATTGGTCCCGCCGCCGCCCTCTTTGACGGAGCCCCCCGCGGGCGGACCTCGCCGGCTCTGCCCGCCGCCCCCCCCCCCGAAGAAGGGGCGCTAGTCGGCGGCTTTGGGGGAGGGGGAGGGGAGGGGGGAGGCTGCTTGGGCCCCAACTGCTCGGGGCGGCTGCGGAATGGCGCGGGCGCGGACGGGGCACGGGAGGGAAGGGGGGGTGGGGGGGCTTTTCTCGCTGCGGTTGGCGGCCGCCTTTGGCCCTGGGGGGGGTGGGATGAAAAGGGAAGCCCGGTTGAAGGAGGGCATTTGGAGCTGGAGAGGGGGAGGGTGGACAGAGGGCCCCCTTGGAGGAGTCTCGACCGCGGGTGGGGGGTTTGTTTGAAGACCTTCTCGGCGGACCGGCTGGATAACATCATCATGCGCGAAGGGGAGGGGAGGAGAAGAGGTGTGGGAGGAGAAGGGAGAGGAAAGGGCGTAGGAAGAGGGGAAGGGCCAAGAGCGAAGAGAGGAGAGAGGAGATTCGAGCATGATAAGAGGAGGAAGCAGAAGGAGGAGAAGGAGGAGGAGGAGGAGAGGAAGGCGGAGGAAGAGTGAGGAGGAGGAGGAGGCGCCCCAATGAACATAAAGAAGAAGAGGAAGAGGAGGAAGCAGGGAGGTACGGAGGAAGAGGAAGGGAGGAAGCAGGAGGAGGAGAAAGTATGAACATGAAGAGGAGAGGGAAGAGGAGGAAGCAGGAGGACAGCAGGGGGAGGAGGAGGAGAGGAAGGGGAGGAAGCAGGAGGAGGAGAAGATGACAACATAAGGGACAGAAGATGAAGAGGAGGAAAGCAGAGAGGAAGGAGGAGCGAGGAAGAGGAGGAAGGAAGAGGAAGGGGAGGAAGAGGAGGGGAGAGCGAATGAACATTGCAAGAAGAGGAAGAGGAGAAGCAGGAGGAGGAGGAGAGGAGAGGAAGAAGGAATCGGGAGGAAGCAGTAGGAGCGAGAAGTATGAACATAAAGAAGAAGGAAGAAGAGGAGGAAGCAGGAGGAGGAGGAGGAGGAAGAGGAAGGGAGGAAGAGCGGAGGAGGAGAAGATTGAACATTGAAGAGAGGAAGAGGCAGGAAGCAGTGAGGATGATGGAGGGAGAGGAAGGGGAGGAAGAGGCAGGAGGAGAAGATGAACATAAGGAAGAAATGAAGAGAGGAAGCAGGAGGGAGGAGGAGGAGAGGAGAGGAAGAGGAAGCGGGAGGAAGAGAGGAGGAAGAAGCATATGAACATGAAGAGGAAGAGGAGCCGAAGCAGGAGGGAGGAGAGAGGGAGGAGGAAGAGGAAGGGGAGGAAGAGGAGGAGGAGAAGATGAACATGAAGAAGAGGAAGAGGAGGAAGCAGGAGGAGAGGAGGAGGAAGAGGAAGGGGAGGAAGAGGAGGAAGAGAAGATGAACATGAAGAGGAAGAGGAGGAAGCAGAAGGAGGAGGAGGAGGAGAGGAAGGGGAGAAGGAAGAGGAAGGAGGAGAAGGAGGAGGAAGAAGAAGAAAAGGAGAAGAAGAAGGGAAGGAAGAAGAAGCAGCTTTTGTTCTCTTTGAGCTTAGCTAGTTTTCTTGCAGGTGTGTTTCATTACCCAACTAGGTAATATCATCAGTGCTTTAACAGAGAGCACCAAGGACCTCACAATCACTTGGCATTTGTCGGGAACATGAATATAATAAGTAAAATAAAGTTGTGGTTCTGTTATTATTATTTTTTAGTTTAAGAGAGACCACAGGCTTCCTGACCAAAGTCCCTTTTCTGGTTTCCCTCTATCCCCACAATCCCTCCAGGCTGGTAAGCGTCTCAAAGCAGGAACTGAAATCCTGATGGAACTCCTCCACTGAACAATTTTACATTCACTGTTTTCCTGTTAAAAATAATGTCTATTGATCCCCTCCTCGGACAGCACCAATTTCAGCTGCCAGCTCTCCAGAGAAATATCCTGCTCTCTGGATTGGAGGTGATGATTTCTCTTTCCATCCACTGGTTTTGGTGAGGTTGGATAGTACAACTTTCATGTATTCCACGAAGTACTTCCTGGCTCTGTAAATCGCATTGTCTTTCTATTATTGCAACTGTGATAGATTAGATGTCATCCAATTGGTGTCAAGTCTTAGCAACCAAACAGATACACCTTGTCTAGCATGATTGGTCCCTAGGCTGGCTTTGCAGGTTCTCCAACAGTCCTCTGTAATCAAGTTCATCTGCCTCGCTACCGTCATCTACTGATCTTTCTTTCCACCCAGCTCTGCAAATGTCTCAAGCAGACTAAATCTTCATTCCAATAAAATTTCAATTTTGAACTGGACTCTTCATCTCCTGAGAAGTAGATGCTCCTGTCAGATTTCTTCCCTCCCCACAACTTCTACCCATGATATTCCTTGTTCTTACTCTTTAAGTTCTGCACAAACTAATGTGTTTCCCATATGGGCTGGCTGGGTATATCTTCAGGGGCTTGCATTTGTGTTTCAGATTTGATTGCCTTCTCATGTGTGACGACTCCATTTCCAAGAATCCAGATTAGGAAGGTATAATGATTGGCAAAAATAAAAAATGATCTCAATCCGCGAGAAAGAATGATGCACCTGTTGAAACTTCAAAATTATGCCAGATGAGCAGCTTCTTAGGCATCCAAGTAGGAACCATCAAGATATGTCATGGGTCATGACCCAAAAGATGTATTCAAAAGCATAGGAGTGGTGCAGTGGCCTAGAGGCAGAGTTCTTGCCTCACAATCAGGAGTCTGTGAGTTCAAGCCTAGGTAGAGGCAGATATTTCTCTCTCTGAGCACAATGAGAATATATCTGCTGAACAAAACTCCACATTGATGACAGGAAGGGCATCCGGCCAGTAAACACTACTCTGCTTGATCCGTTCAGTTGGCCAGACTCAATCCCACAAGAGATTATGGGGTCATTCAAAAGCATGGAATTCAAATAATTGATGCATGTCAGAAGACAAGGAACATCTCATGGCCCTCCCCACCAGGGATGGCTTGGCCAGTCCATTTTCCAGAGCTGGTCTCTGAGGTTCTATAAATATAAAAGCATAATTCATACACGATCAGGGTGACAAAGCAGCTTTGCTCAAAATCAAAATGTATGCACTAGACTTGGCAGTTGACCATCACATTTTCTCTTGGCACTGATGTCCTGAACTGAATCTCTCCTACTGCAACTTCCTTTGTAATTTCCTAATCAACCTCAGCACAGCCAAAGCTATGGTTTTTCCAGTAATATAATACCTTATGGCTGTGAGAGTTGGACAGTAAGGAGGACTAAATGCCAAAGAATTAATGCTTTGAAACTGTGGGGTTGGAACAGACTCTTGAGAGTCCCCTTGGACAGCACAGAGATCCAATCAGTTGATCCTAAAGGAAATCAACCCCAGCTGTCCTATAGAAGGACAGAGCCTGAAGCTGAAGCTGAAATACTTTGGCCACCAAATGAGAAGAGAGGGCTCACTGGGAAAGACCCCAGAAAGATGGAAGGCAAAAGGAGAAGAGGACAATAGGATGAGATGGTTAGATAGTGTTATTGATGCACAGCTGTGAGTTTGGGCAGACTGAGGGAGACAGTGGAAGACAGGAGGTTTGGCATCCTGTGATTCATGGGGTCATGAAGAGTTGGACACAATGATTGTATAACAACAACAAAAAATAAACCTTGGAAGTTCAAGACATACCTCAAGGTATCTACTTCAAGTAGAATCTGCCCATCTTCTGTGTTCAACCCTAGGAAAATCTAGAGGTGGAAAACCTAGAATAAGGAAGAGGACTTTCTCTGCAGAAGATCCCTACATTTTAGGAAAGCAGCAAAGATTTCTATTCTATTCCATTCTTATTCCATTACAGGATTTTCTATTCCATTTCCATTTTCTACTTCTAGCTTTCTATTTTCTTTTCATCCTGCTTTTTGGTTCAACGTTTCACTTTTTTTACCTGAATGTTTAACTATTTTCATTGGTTCTGGTATTCTGATTACAAACTGTCTAGAACCTATTGATAAAACAGAGTATAATGCATGTAACACAGGTGGTCCTCAACTTACAGTGACAAACTGGGACCAACATTTCCATTGCTAAGCAAGGTAGTTGGTTAAATGAGTGGCACCCAATTTTGCAACCTATTTTTTGGGCACTGTTTCAAGTAAATCACTGCAATTGATACATGAAACTGGCTTTCTCCCATTGACTTTGCTTGTTCGAAGCTGGCTGGGAAAGGCACAAAAAGTCACTGCCTAGAAGTACATCTTCCCATCCAAGGACTTCCAAAGGGATCCTATATGTTAAAAGGTGCCATCTTTACTATATGAATGTGACATCCATGCAGCATCTCAGGATCTCTGCAGAAGTCAAGTGGCTGCTTTCCATATCAGCAACTATCTCATTACTCTGACTGTTACCTGTGAATTTCTGCCTGGCATGGAGCTTCTTCAGACACAAAAATCAAAACTTCTGTTCTTTCTTTGCATCCATTTTAAATGAGAGAGGGGAGGGAGAGAGGGAAAGGGAGAGGGAAAAGCAGAGGTTTAGTGATTAAGGCAGGCTAGAAAGTGGGAGACTGTGAATTCTCATCCAATTTTAGCCATGAAAGCCAGCCAGGTGGCCTTGGGAAGGAAGAAAGAAAGAAAGAAAGAAGAAAGAAAGAAAGAAAGAAAGAAAGAAAGAAAGAAAGAAAGAAAGAAAGAAAGAAAGAAAGAAAGAAAAAGAAAGAAAGAAAGAAAGAAAGAAAGAGAAAGAAAGAAAAAGAGAAAAAGAGAAAAAGAGAAAAAAGAAAGAAAACAAAAAAGGAAGGAAGGAAGGAAGGAGTGTGTGTGTGTGTGTGTGTGTGTGAATTATGCTGATAGGGAAATGGTCCCACCTTAACTATGAAAGCCAGCTGGGTGGCCTTGGGGAAAGAAAAGGAAAGAAAGGAAAGAAGGAAGAAGAGAAAGAGAGAGGGGGAGAGAAAGATAATGAATTATGTTGATGGAAGCTTCCCCCTGATTGACAGGTGATTCACGAGCAGAAGAACAAGAACATATGGGAGCATAGCTCTGACATGGTTCCCTCTTCCTTATACTGTGCACTGCCAACTTTGTGAAATGTTGCAAAAATCAGGTTGCAAGCGCCCACAGGAGCAGAGCAATTTCCTGTTATCTGCAGACTGAAAACCCCCAACACCTGAGCAAGAGAACCATGCACCTGTTCTTGTTCTTTGCATTATTCCCGTCCTATTATGAGGTCTCCCATTTTGCATTTCACCTGCCGTTTCATCCAGTCTGCAGTGCATCTCGAGTGTCATTCAGGGTTTTGATGCACAATGATGCAAACGTTGAAATCTCGGCTGACTTGTCACAGAGTCTGACTCCTACCCTCTGTCCTTTCTCATCTGAGCTTGGGGCCCGCAGTGGTGGCGTTTAAGTAAACCAGGAAGCTTTTGGTCACCACAATGTAAATTTTGGTTCCCATGATGTAAAAAAAGATGTTGAGATTCTGGAAAGAGTGCAGAGAAGAGCAACAAAGATGATTAGGGGACTGGAGGCTAAAAACATATGAAGAACAGTTGCTGGAACTGGGCATGTCTAGTTTGAGAAAAAGAAGGAGCAGGGATGATAAAATAGCAATGTTCCAATATTTGAGGGGCTGCCACAAAGAAGGTGGAGTCAAGCTATTCTCCAAAGCACCTGAGGGCAGGACAAGAAACAATGGGTGGAAACTGATCAAGGAGAGAAACAACTTGGAACTAAGGAGAAATTTCCTGACAGAACAATTAATCAGTGGAACAACTTGCCTCTAGAAGTTGTAAATGCTCCAACACTGGAAGTTTTTAAGAAGAGACTGGACAACCATTTGTCTTAAATGGCATAGGGTTTCCTGCCTAAGCAGGATGTTGGACTAGAAGACCTTCAAGGGTCCTTCCAACTATTCTATTCTATTTCTATTCTATTTCTATTCTATTCCATTCTTATTCCATTCCTATTCTATACTAGAATACTTTATTGGCCAAGTGTGATTGGACACACAAGGAATTTGTCTTGGTGTAAATACTCTCAGTATACATAAAAGAAAAGATACATTCATCAAGAGTCCAGAATCATAAGGTAGAACACTTAATAATAAAGGGTACAATAAGCAATCAAATCATACTAGGAAACAGTCAATATAAATTGTAAGGATACAACTGGCAAAGTTACAGTTATACAGTCACAAGTGGGAGGGGATGGCTGATAAGGAGTGATGAGAAGTAATAGTAATAGTAGTGCAGACTTTGTAAATTGTTGGATCGTGTTGAGGGAATTATTTGTTCAGCAGAGTGATGGCATTAGGGAAAAAACTGTTTTTGTGTCTAGTTGTTCTGGTGTGCAGGGCTCCATAGCGTCATTTTGAGGGAAGGAGTTGAAACAGGTTATGTCCAGGATGTGAGGGGTTTTTAGATATTTTTACAGCCCTCTTTTTGACTCGTGCAGTAGACAGGTCCTCGACTGAAGTCAGGTGGGTAGTAATTACTTTTTCTGCAGTCCTAAGTATCCTCTGAAGTCTGTGTCTGTCCTGTTGGGTTGCAGAACCAAACCAGACAGTTATAGAGGTGTAGATGATAGACTCAATTCCATTCCATTTCCATTCCTATTGTTCTTATTATTCTATTCTATTCTGTTCTATTCTATTCTATTCTATTCTATTCTATTCTATCCCATTCCATTCTATTCTATTCCATTCCTATTGTTCTTATTATTCTATTCTATTCTATTCTATTCTATTCTATTCTATTCTATTCTATTCTATCCTATCCTATCCTATTCCATTCCATTCCATTCTTTTCCTATTCCATTCCTATTGTTCTTATTATACTGTTCTATTCTATTCTATTCTATTCGATCCTATCCTATCCTATCCTATCCTATTCCATTCCATTCTATTCTATTCCTATTCCATTCCTATTCTTATCTGTTCTGTTCTGTTCTATTCTATTCTATTCTATCCTATCCTATTCCATTCCATTTCATTCCTATTCCATTCCTATTCTATTCCTATTCTAGCACCAAGGAAGGCTAAAATCAGCCAACATGGCTTTTGCTGTATGGGATGGTAATCCCAAGGATCGCTACAGAATGCAAATGGGGTTGAAGGCAGAAGATAACAGTGGGCTGCTTTATTCCAGGCTTTCCTCTTTGTCTGCAACTTTATATAAATGACGCCCATCTGGAAGCCTAATTAGAGAGCGAAAAGGGCCTGTCATTTCCTTCACAAAGGTTGGGCTCAAAGTTCAAATGCAGTTCATAGCATCCTTAGCAGCTGATCCTACATAAAGAAGCATGGTTTTAGAGAATGCAATAATGTTGTTTTTCCCCCCTGGCTTGAATCACTTTAGTTGCAGGTGGTGAGAATTTCATTTGCAAATGCTTCCTAAGGTTTTTTTTTTTTTAGATACTGCAGAGGCTAGAAAACCTTTGGCCCGGTCCCACTGCACTTACGG
>BHFT01052760.1:0-44978 GCA_004320025.1 Laticauda laticaudata | reverse complement strand
TGGCATGAGATTGTGCAGGATGCAGCAAGCTTCCACGATCCTCCTCACAGTCTCTGGGCGATGCTGCATGGTGGTGAGAAGTACCTGGAACCTGTTGGCCAGGATGCCAAAGGCGTTCTCACCACCCGCCTTGCCCTGGACAGCCTGTAGTTGAAGATCCTCTCTTCACGGGTGAGGAGTCTGGAGGTGTAGGGCTTCATGAGGTAGGTTCTGAGGGAGAAGGCGTCATCCCCCACGATTGAATTAGGGCACATCTTGCATGTCATTGGGCAGTGGGTCTGGATCTGGGAAGCCCACGATGAGGTTGCTTTCCAGCCCCTCCTTGAGGTGACTGGCGTTGTATACCTGGGCATCTGAAGCTGATCCGTTGCCTGAAGCATCGATGTACATGAATTTGTAGTGAGCATCGACCATGGCGAAGAGGATGATGCTGAAGAAGCCCTTGTAGTTGAAATAAGTGGACCCGACTTGGCTGGAGCTTTGCAGGCCACGTGCTTCCCATCTATGGCTCCAACGGTTTGGCGAGAAGTTCCACCTCTGATACACTGCTCTGCAACTTTCTTCCATCCTTCTTCCAGTGGTGGGGCACTGGAGGAGCTCTCCATATATTCTTCGATGATGGCCTGCACCACTTCTCTGACCACAATGCTGATGGTGTTGTGTGGCAAGCCCTCCAGCCGTACTGCATGCTCCTGTAGGTAGTCCCTGAGGCCAGATGGCGCAGAGTGAGTGCCACCTCGAGCCCAGGTTCCAGGCTGGGCCGAAAGTTGGTGTTTGCCTTGGTCAACCTGGGTGTCGCCGCTGCACAACTTCGTCAAACATGGCTGGAGGCATCCTCATGAAGTTTTGGAATGCACCGAGTGTCTTCGTTCCTGATCTCCACCATCAGCTTTGTTGTACAGTCCGTCTCTCTGCTCTTCTCCCGATTCATCTTCGGACCCAGACGCTTCTTGGCCACCTCTTTTTCTTCCCGTAGTAGAGTTCACAGAGCCTGTAGATGGCTTCGCACTGTTGCAGAACAATGGTGGCTGCCAAAAGGACTTTGTTACGATCCATGGTGGACATGACTGGATGCTGTGGAAGAGGAAGAGTCAGATGAAGGCTGCAGAGGTCTGCAGAGCTGGGCTGCTGGTGTGAAAGTGAGATCCAGGTGAGTTGCTCCCCCTTTTTATAGGCAGTATAGGTTTTCCACTATGTGTCCCTTTGCATCCTCTAGCATCCTCTAGACATCCTTAATATCCGAGATAGGTCCCCTCTGCAAACGTTTTCCATTTTAAATGCTTTCTTTGTGAGCTGCATCCGCTTTCACCCTTTCTCCATCCATTCTGCATACCGTTCTGCATCCATTCCACGTCCGTTCCGCTTCCTCCCTGCGTCCGTTTACCGCTGGAGCAAATCAAGTTGCGTGGATGCGTAGCGGATGCCTAGTGGATATAGCGGATGTGTAACGGATGCAGAACGGATGCCTAGCGGATGCCTAGCGGATGCAGAAAGGACGCATTGGATACATTTTCCACGCAAAAGTTTTGAGCAGCTCAAAAACCTCTGAGCGGATGAAATGTCAATAGACGGATGCTGGACGGATAGAGAGGAAGCAAAACGGAGAGTACAGAATGGAAGCATCGCGTTAACCAACGGATGGTAAGTGTTTTTCTCCATTTTACATCCTCTTTCCTTCCGTTGGTGCAGTGTGACAGGGGCTTAAGATAAAAAGCAAAAGAGAAAGTTTTGAGTTGGTTTGGGGAAGGAAATTTTCATCTGCCCTCTAATTTAAAAGAAGAAGACATCAAAGCAAATTATTAGAAGGAATTCATTCTATTTTTTTCAATTAATATTTTTTTTGGGGGGGAGGAACGCATTCTGAAAACATAACATGCAATTTTGGCACACTATTCTTACCTGCCTTCACCCCCAAATCATTCTGTACAAATCCCATTATTTACTTTTTGTTATATGCCTCCTGCTGAGTTTGTTTGTTTTTTTATATTCACAGCTTTTCCTCTGCCCTAAATAGCAAAACAGTCCTGAATCCATGGGAAAATTACTGGTAGCTAGTCTGGGAGAATTTATTTTATAAAAGCCAGGGGAGTGAGAAAAGAAGTTTAAATTTCATGTGAATAAACTGTTCTTCAGTTCCAGGGGCTCCTGTAAGTAGACTGTCTCAATTAAATTACACTGCAGTGGAATTTGCTAAGCAGAAAGCTAATCCATGGTCCTTTAAGGAAAAAGGATCCAGTAATTAGCTCTCAAAGGACTCAGCTTGTTATTTTACAACTGAGAAGAAAGCACAGAAGAGAATGTATTTATTGATCTAACTATCTGATAAATCAAAGAAGAGAGCAAAGCTATGGAATCTTTTTGAATAGACCACCTCCTGCTCCAGATGAGGTCAATACCCCCACTCAATTTCCTGTCCCAGAATATGGAGAAAGTCTGGTAAACATAAAGCTGAGCAGGATTTAAAAGTCTCCAGAGAGGGTTTGTGGAAGTGGGTGGCATTTGAAGGAATGGATCTTTTGTTAAGGAAAGTTCTTAGGGAGGAAGAGAAGAGTAAAAGAACGAAAAGGGAAGAATATACCCAAAGATGGATTATATTTAGCACACTGATTTAAAGTTTGGCAACAGTAGGATGTACAGGAAGTCAGGAGAGCAATCACTTCCAACCCCATGCTGGCCCTTCCTCTCTGTATAAGAAATGTGCTGCTAAATTAGCATCCAACTTCCAAATCAAGACAGTGAGATTCCAGGTCTCTCCGCAGTGCAGTTTCCATGTCGTACATTGTGTGAATAGAGTTCTTGTGTTGAAGAAAGATTATTCTGTTTTGGTGCAATATTTCTACCATCTATATGTTTTAGCCATTGCTATATTAAAGCAGGATTTATAATCTTGCTGTGGATTATCTTATAAAAAGGAGATAGACAGATAGATAGATAATAGATGGATAGATAGATAGACAGACAGAAAGACAGACAGACAGACAGACAGACAGACAGATAGATAGTTAGATAGATATTGAGAGAGATTTCATTTATTTATTTATTTATTATTTTAATTTGTCAATCGCTTACAAGATAACAAGTATAAATATAAACATAGTTATGAATACATGAAATGGATACATATAAGAAAAATAAAAAGAAACAATAGGACAGGGACGATAGGCACATTGGTGTGCTTCTGCACGCCTCCTACAGACCTCTTAGGAAAGGGGTGAGGTCAATAATAGACAGTCTCAGGTTAAAGTTTTTGGGGTTTGGGGAAGAAACCACGGAGTCAGGTAGAGTATTCCAGACATTGACCACTCTGTTGCTGAAGTCGTATTTCCTGCAATCAAGTTTGGTGCGATTTACCTTGAGTTTATATCTATTGTTATGGTTGAAGCTGAAGTATTCATTGACAGGTAGGACATTGCAATGTGTGATTTTATGTACTATACTTAGATCGGACTGAAGGCAGCATAGTTCTAGATTTTCTAGGTCTAGAATTTCAAGTGTGGTGGCGTAAGGTATTCTGCAACGAGTAGAGGAGTGGAGATCTCTTATTGTGAAATAGATACAGGTTCCAGATACCGATACAGATAATATAATATAATCAGAGCTAGTAATATTGTTGTGGGTTACATTATAATCAGGCTTTACAATCTTGATGCGGAAACCTAAAATCTGGAGGTTTTTAAGAAGAGATTGGACAACCATTGTCTGGAATGGTATAGGGTTTCTTGCTTGACCGGGGGTTGGATGAGAAGACCTCCAAGGTCCCTTCCAACTCTGCTATTCTGTTATTCTGATTGGACCCCTCAGAAGTAGGTTGGAGGGGGATTCCCCTAACAACTGACAGCCCCACAAAGATTGTGTGAGTTATATGGCATTTTGAAATAGCTGTAGGAGAAAATTTCCAGCTTGTAAAAATCAAAATAGTTGGAAAACCTTTTCCAAGCTTTAATTCCTCCATTTGAGTCTTCTGTTTCTTTATTATGAAATGTGATGTCACTTATTTTATGAGAGGGAGAGAGGGAGGGAAGGAGGGGGAGAGAGAGAGAGAGAGAAAGAGGGAGGGTATTAATCACTGGTGGGATTCAAAATTGTTTACTACCGGTTCTATAGACGTGGCTTGGTGGGCACGGCTTTGTGGGCATGACAGGGGAAAGTTACTGTAAAATCACCATTCCCTCCCCACTCCAGGCAATGGGATACTATAAAATCCCCATTCCCTCCTCACCCCACTAACCTGCTTTCCAGCTCTGTTCTCCTGTGCAGGGCAACCAAAGAAGACCCAGCCAATCAGCTGGGACTCGAGAGGCAGAGAATAGATGGGGGCGGGGCCACTATTTGCTGGTTCTCCAAACTACTGAAAATTTCCACTACTGTTTTTCAGAAACTGCTGAATACCACTTCTGGTATTAATGCATCATCATGCTTCCAATCAGAATAAAGACTGTGGGTACAGGAAGTGCATTCACACTCACTACAGTGATTTTTTTTTTATTAGATAAAGAATGGTATCCATGTTTTAATAAAATGACTGCCATTGTCAGGAAGGGGGCTTAACAGTTCAGTATGTGTCTCTTATTCTCACTCGATAATTAAAAACTGTTCTAATGACACAGCATGAAGATACAGTCGAATTGTTCAATCAGACCTTCTGATAAAGAGCCAGGGCCCCCAGAAACCATGAAAATAATTGGGCTGGCTGATCCTAACCCATAAACTTGCTGTGAAGACAAAATGAGACGTTCTTTGGGTGTAACAGTGGAATTGGTGTGATCTATCATGTGTATTATCTTGGCACAGAGTCAAGTGTGAAGGACACTTTAGAAATGGCAGAAAAACCTGAAGATTTGATCCTCTTTATACATCAAAACCAGGAAGTAAAGTTTGCCAAAAAAACTTAGTCATCAGACAAATGAAAGCTTTTCCACTGGACTGAATATATTATGGTATATGTGGGAACCATGGTTACATGATACAGCATTTGCTGTATCTGCTGCATAAAATCTGCTGCTTTATCTGCTGCGTAAAATCCCAGGTTTAATCACTGGCACTAAGAGGTCAATTATTATTATAATTATACCTTTGATGCCCACCAGATTCCCTTCCCCATAATTTTAGATAATTATGGAAAACTGCAAAACTGTTCTGACCCAAACCCTTGTCCAATAAAACAAACATGAACCAAAAGGAAGAGAAACCTTTCAATGATTCTTATGAATCCCCGGATAAAAGGCTGCTGCAAACTAATTAACTTTGATAAGCATGAGCCTCACCAAAACTGTGCGAGGCTGCCAAAAATAATAGATAAGGTTACCTAGAAATATTTTACAATACAAGAGTCTTCAAATACCAACTAAGATACTGCAATGTCCAGGAGGCTCAAGTTTCAAAATGTCTTTGCTTCCTGCAAAGAACATTCAATTCACAGCTGGCTTTTATCTTCTTGAAGGAGGGGCCATTACCTTGCAGCCTTACTCCTGAGTCGCCCATGCTGCTACAGCTGCTCTTTCCTGCGAGCAGCCCTGTGCTCGCACGCACTTGGCACAGGCTCCTCGGGAACCTCCTCATCGCTGCTGCCAGCCCCCACAATCTCTGAAGGCAGTAGTCCACTCCCTNGCACTTGGCACAGGCTCCTCGGGAACCTCCTCATCGCTGCTGCCAGCCCCCACAATCTCTGAAGGCAGTAGTCCACTCCCTGATGGTCCTGGCCCCTCATCTGAGTCCTCGCTCTCCTCAGCCATCCACACCTGCTGCCGGCCAACCACAACAAAAACAATGTCTCAGCCTCTATCCTCATTTTTATTTTCAAAAATGCCGCTATTTAGAAAGTACTTTACCTGGAAGTGTGTCATCTGTAAGGTAAAAGCACAAAAGTAAAATGACACTGGCCACATTTAGCCATTGTGTGAAATTTTCCTGCTGTTTTGAGAGAGTGATGTTGGCAAGCTCCTATATTCTTTGTCCAAGTAGGTAAGAACTGTTACATGAATATTAACACATATCCTTCAGTTGTTGCATTGGTTGTCAAGAGACTTCCAGGTCCAGTTTAACTGAACTCAAGTCCTGCATGAGATAAGCTTTACATAAAGCAGGGGTGGGATTCCACTGGTATAACAACTAGTACCTAGTTGTTTTTATTTATAACCTAGTACCACTTTACAAAGCCTTAGGAAGACCACACATCCAGTTTTGATCTCCACAATATAAAAAAGATGTTGAGATTTTGGAAACAGTGCAGAGAAGAGCAACCAGAAAGATCAGGGGCTGAAGAACGGTTAACAGGAATTGAGTATATCCAGTCTAATGACAGGAAGGACTAAGGGAGACGTGGTGGAGTGATCTGACACTTGAGGAGTTCCTATAAAAACAAAGGGTGTCAAATTGTTTTTCAAAGCACCAAAAGGCAACATGAGAGAAACAATGGGTGGAAATTAACCAAGGAGAGAAGCAACCTAGAACAAAGGAGAATTTTACTAACGATGAGAGCAATCAACCAATGGAATGGCTTGTGTTCAGAAGTTGTGGGTGCTCCATCACTGAAGGCTTTCAAGAAGAGATTGGAGAACAATTATCTGAAATGGTGGAGGGCAGGACTGTCAAACTTGCAGCCCACTGGCCGGATAAGTCATGCTCTGGCCACACCCACCCCTTGTTTAGTGAAGGGGGAAAAGTCAATATATGTCATGTGATGACAACGTAACACCACAACTTTGACACCCCTGGTAGAGGATCTCCTGATGAGCAGGGGGTCAGACTCCAAGGTCCTGTCCAACTCTATTATTCTGTGTTATATTTAACTGTTGATGTTTCTAACTGATTAAGTTGGGAGACATAAAAGTATTGTAAATAATAATAAAACGTGCTGTGGTTGAGGATTTTGTCTTCCAGCAAACACACACTTTAAAAAAAAAATCAATGTTGATTTTTCATATCTGAGGCTCATGATAATGGTTTACAATGCCTCTTCCCAGCAACAGGTTTGTTTGGAAAGACTGCTATGTCTGTTCAGCATTGGGAAATATTTTTAAAAGATTTGTGTGTTTACATAAATGCCATAGAAAGTAAATGCAAAAAAGACCTCTTCTCTCAGGGCCATTTTTATACCTTTCTTAAAAATTATTATCTCTGACCAGAATTTGTTCATTCACATTGTTTTAAGTGTTACCAAAGCCTCTTGAAATATGACTTTCCTAGCAAAAGTAGGAGTTGTTCTTTTTCATTCAAGCTAAATGAACTACTGTTTAAAAAAAAAAAAACAGAGGAAAAATACAAATATGAGTTGATTATTTTTTGTTGTTGTTTTCGGTATCTTCCAGCTTCCTGGTTGAGAGAGGGACAATATAATTAAGATAACAGGTTTAGCAAGGTTCCATAATGTCTGGTTACTCTTTTAGCCTTCTTCAGACAGAAGTGTTACACATTGTATGAGATGCCCTTTTGTCTTTATTGGAACTTTGTGCTGACAACCAGGTGTTTTAAACTCCTACTGTGTAACCTCCATTTATAGAATGGATTTCCTCACTTTTTTGTCTCTATTTTTATTTATCACCTCAACTCAAAAGCTTAGATATCATGTGCTTCACAGCTGTTGCTCTATTCCCTTGCTAATGCTTTAACAGCACATTTTAACATTTTACATCTGTAAGTTTTGTTTTCTTTTTCTTTTTTCTCCTACATCTGTGTTTTCATGAGGGATATGGGTTGTTTTTTAATTGATTCCATTGTAAGTGAATTCCAGAAATATCATTCATGTTATAAAAATTGTGATAAACATGCTGACCAGTGGGACATGTTTTTTGAAAAATAATGCAGTTATTTCAGCCATTTTAGTTGTTTTCATCTTTGGGTTTAGTAGAATTCAGTCTGTTATGTGGATCTTCCCTCATCTATCATCTGAATCATTTGCCATTTGGGATCACTGAAAGTTTGAGGAGATTCTTGATCTAACTGAGCAGTTTGGAAATGCACAGAAAATGTATTGTGTATTTGTTGAATAAAATATATGATAACTGAATAAGTTTAAGTTGTGGTTTGCATGAACATTGAGTTGAAGTTTGAATGCTGATTCTAATAAAAGCAATACACAATGGAAATGCACATGAATGGAAGGGTTGACATAAATGATTCAACACTGAGCAGAGAGTAAGTCAAGGGAAAAATATTAATCGATAAAAGTATAATGAAGCTTAAGGTAATTGTAGAAATGTATTTGGTTTGAGACACAGTATATGTCTTCTTTTGCATGCTGTCTTATCAGCTGAGAACTTGAATGCTTCATTGTGGACATTAGTTCATATAAATGGAGTAATGGAATTGAAAATTAATATATCAAAGACCTAACTAGTTGTGTTTGACAAGGGAAATGGAACAAACTGTTGCAAAAATAGCAACAGAAAAAGTAGAACAAGTAAGGAAAACTACATTCTTTGAAAAAAATGTCTGTGGAAATGGGGAACTAGAGAAATTTAAGATAGGCAAATACTGATAAAATGATAAGAAATGAACAGGTGTTGAAAGAATTTTTAAAAAGGAGGTCTGAGTATAAAAATGTATTTCTGCTCACATTGCTACATGGAAATGAAAATTGGTATATAAGGAGAAATATGCAACTAAGTTATAAAAGCAGCATTGGAGAAGCAAAAAAAAAAGATATGGTCAAGAATGAATCGATGTTGGCTCATTGAAGACTGAACAGAAAAAGAATAACGAGTAGAAAGGAAATAAAAATATCTGTCTTTTACCTATCTATCATTGTAATCAGCCATAATTTGCTAAAACTCCTCGATGATTAACAAACTTTAATGCATGACATAGAACTTTCATGGAAATCTAAATATAATATCCATACATTTATCTCCTTTGAAACAAATGAAAAAAAAAACCAAAAAACAAAACAACAGAAACCTAGAGAGCATCAGCTCAACCCACAAATCTGTTTGGAAGAACTGCATCTTCAGTGTCTCCCAAAATTAATACACCTGTAGGCCAACCTGTATTCATCTTGTAGACCAGAGGTCCTCAAACTTGACAACTTTAAGACTAGTGGACTTCAACTGCCAGAATTATCTAACCAGCTATGCTAAGTCTTAAAGTTGCCAAGTTTGGAGACCTCTGTTGTAGACTGTTCCAAAAGGTTTCCACTTCTCAATTCCTCAGGTCCCTCACTTCAACAGAAGAGTGGTCCTATTAACAGTTTCTTCCAGGACACTTAAGTCAGTTCTAGTTACAGAATGCAGTTGGCACTGACATTGGATAAGACTTGAATTGTAAAGCAAATGTATAAAGCATGAGTAAATGTTCAAGAGGAAAGGGAAATCCAGGATAGTCAGATTTGGATGGAGTTGAGAAGATCGGCAAAAAAAAAAAGTGAGAAATTCAAGATCAAAAGGCAGTCTATGAAACAGTGCATAGACATGGTGAAACAAGAATGTTTTGCAAGATAGAAAGATGTAGAGAAGTATAGTAAATGCTGTTGACGTGTGCTATTTCCCTTTCTTCTCTTATCTCATGTGTTTTGCTTCCTTTGCTTATTATTTCTTGTCCCTTCTATGCGCTTTTCATAACGTTGGATATTGCAAAAATAATAGCAGGATGGGTATGTATGTTACTCTTGGAGAAGATTCCCCTTGGATCACTTTGTCAAGATTTTTTTTCATCATTTCGATCAAGATTTCCTTTCTTCTGTAGGCAGGATGCCTACATCTCTTGTAAAAAAAATAATGCATGAGAAAAATAATATGTGTCATTCATCATAAATATAAAGACTATATGGGTTCTTGTCAGGAAAAAAGCACTTAGCTGTTTTAAATTAGGCTTCATCATATTTAAAGTGTATGTATGTGAAACTAAGCAATCACAAACTTGTTCTGGATAAAAATTTCACCATTATTTTTTTTTTAATTCCAAGTATTTATCATTTCATTCAAGGTTCTATTATTTATTACTAATTCTAAAAGTTACACTGTCAATTAGTCTTGTTTTTCAAACTGTCTAACACAAAAGTGCTTTTTCAAAAGATCAGTGGACTTTCTTTGCTTTTCCTTGAAGAGGTTTTGCTTCTCATCCAAGAAGATTCTTGAGTTCTGACTAAGGTGAAATGAAAAAGCTGCTTGGATGAGAAGCAGAATGTCTTCATGGAAAAAGAAAGAAAGTCCAGTTGCCTCTTGAAAAAGCACCTTTGGGACATCCATGACCTGGATGACTAAGAATCTCCATAGACATGTCTATCTTTAAGAAGCAAAAGATGAGGGTTTTCTGAGTATTTCTTATATCCCATCATACTGTTAGGAGCTCAAGGTGATGTACATGGGAGGACTGTCTCAATTATTCTCTACAATAACAACACTGTGAAGTAGTTTGGGAGGAGATAGCGTGACTAGTCTGGGTTGCCCAGTGAATTTCCCTAGCTGAGAGTAGATTTGAACCCTGACCTTCCTATAGTCACCCCAAGACTTAACTATGGTATCATACTGACGTAGTTAAATAATTTTATGGCTGTAACACTGTACAGCACAGTATTAATTGACAATAGCAATGAATACTAATATATAGATATATTTCTTTTTTAATTCTTCAAGCTTTTTAAATAATATGGTATTAATGACATTATTTGTATTATGTAAACATTCCTGCATTGAAATCTGCATTGAAGTAATATAATATACCTGTGGTGGTGAACCGCCCGCCCACCAGCTGATTGTCAGGTATATGGCACACATGTGCAGGGGCATGGGAGCACACAGGATACACTCATGCATGCGCAGAAGCATGCAGCATGCGTGGGGGGGTTGCATATGCATGCACAGAGCTTGGAGCATGGGTAGCGTGAGTTGCATGACTCGCATGCACAGGAGGCAAAGGGGGGCACACGCATTGCCTTCTGGGTGATGGCATGCAAGCACAAGCGGACAAGCGTGCACACAATTATCAGCATGGGAGCCCAAAAAAGGTGAGCCACCACTGTAATACAGGTAATTACAGGTAGTTCTCAACTTACAACAGTTTGTTTAGTGACCATTTGCATTAACAACAGCATTGGAAAAAAGCAACTTTTGACCGTTTTTCACACTTACAACCATCGCAGCAATCCCCATGGTCATGTGATCAACATCCAGATGCCTGGCAACGGACTCATATTTATGACCATTGCAGTGTCCTGGGGTCATATTTGTGAGCTTCTGCCAGACAAAGTCCATGGGGAAGCCAGCTTCACTGAACAACCCTGCTACTACCTTAACAACTGCAGTGATTCGCTTAACATCTGTGGCAAGAAAGTTCATAAAATGGGGCAAAATTCACTTAACAAAGGTTTCACTTAACAGAAATTTTGGGCTCAATTGTGATCGTAAATTGAGGACTACCTGTGTTTCCAATATCACAGTAAAAAGGGGGAAAGCCCACAAACCTTAGTCTTAGTAGGCATTTAGGTTATATTAATTGCATCATAAATGTATTTTCTTCATGTTATTTTTTTTTTTTCAAAGAGAAGAGAGTTGAGAGGGAAAAAGTGCAGATGTTTCCCAGTTTCTTTTACAATGATGCTTTGTTTTGTGATAAAATTTCTGGAGGCAAATGCATTTAACCGGTTTGAACGCACAGATAAATGGTTGGGGTTTTTTTTTTTAAGAGAATGTGATGACCCGGGGTGTGGCACAAAAGCAACAAAGTCACAAAAGTAGAGAAAGTCCCTTTAATACCTTCAACTTGGCCCCCAATGTTATCATCAGCTGGAGAAAAAAACTCTCCCAAGAACAATTTTTAAAGGGGAGAAATTCAGTCCAAACCCAGAGTATATATAGATTATAGATAAAAACCAACACAACCCACGCTGCAGCAATTAACGAGACAGGGCAGGATAAGGAATTGAAGACTTCAAAAGATAATGAAACACACACAGTTGGGAGGTGGGAGGAACTGGAAACAAACTAAGAATAATTCACGACTTTGCTTCAAGCAAGGTGCTGTGGCAAACGCCCTTTTTTAAACTCTGTTTTCCAGCTGCAGCTATGACGGGAATATGGCCTTTTTCTCCCCTTAGAACTCCTGTTGCCTCCCTTCTCTATTCCTCCTGCATGCCGCTAGGAATGAAGAGGGGATGGGCTGGGTCTTCTCTGAAGGCCCAGCCAGAACTGTGTCCTTTTCCCAGTTTTTTTCCACAGCCACGGAGCCATACTTCACTCCTGTCATAGGCTGCTGTCAATTTCCCTTGAATCAAGATTCCATCAGGCATGACAGAGAAAAGATCTTTTACTCAAAATTAACATTCCAATGTTATGTATGCAAATAACAACGGCTTCAAATAATGGCATTCCATGGCTACTAAGAAGAAAGGGAATTGGGTTCCTTTGAAACTCAATCCTGAGCCGGCGGAAGGCGCAAAATCAACTACTGTCTTGGCTGCAGAGCCGGCCGGGGAAAATGTATAAAAGACGGCGCGGCTTGAGGCCAGTTTATGTTCCTATTTACATCCTGACTTAAATAAAGACTTTGCTGTTGGAACCCGTTATCTGGTGTTTTTTCGGACAAAACACTGGCGACGAGGTGGGATTTGTCCTGAACGCGAGACGAGCCAACGCGGTTGAGAGAAAATTCCAGACGAAACAGAATGGCTGGAAACACCGCACTCGCCCGCAATCCTTTTAATCCAACGAGGAGACTGGTGATCGTTGCAGACGCGTTCCAGAATGTACTGGAGAGCCAACGAGATGGAAGACATCTCTCGAAAACGAAAAGAGCGTTTTTCTAACGGCACTGCGGACGCCATTTTCAAAATGGCAAAACCCTGGCGAAGCCCGGAGACGTTAAGCAGCTAACGCTGGTCCAAACTCCAGAAACTACTGAAAACGCACTTACGCCGCAACGGTGTCAAACCTGCATAAGACGGACGAATTCTAACCGGAGAGAGCAGAGAGAGGGTAACGACGTAGCGCGATTTCGTGGCCGCACTCCGAACAGATAGGGGGAGAGTGGCGAATTTCTTAAACCCTCGACGAGGCTATGAGAGACGCGAGTAATCTTGGGGCTAAGCGACTGAACGGCGCAAAGTAAGCTTACTAAAAGCTAAGTAACCTAGTTGAGGCCATCGCGGAAGCACAGCCGCTGAAAGCAGAAAAGTCGGCCGTTACCGATGAGACAGATGACAGAACAAGGGACGAACAAAACCCGGCCACGAGAAGGAAACAATCTCCCGTTACACCACGCAAGAAGACTATGGCGAGAGACGTCGCGAAGTCAAACGACGGAGACGACGCAGGTTCCACCGACGCTGCCGGCAAGAAAGAGCCGAAAAGAATTTTGGGGGAATGCGCTGGCTGCGGAGGAAGTCACCCGAGGCGGAATGCAGGTTTTCCTCGTGCATCTGCAGAAGTTTGCAAAGAAACGAGGGCACGCTCGAGAAGTCTGGCAGGAACAGAAACTACAGGCCGAGAGACGCACAATTCCCCACAAACCATGTGAGCCGAGCCCCGGCGAGCGGAGAGAAAGTGGCCGCGAACAAGCAAACGCAAACAGAGAGAGATACACTCAAAACTGTTACCAATAGGGAAGCGCTAAGACGGAAAGCAGAAAGAAAGTCAACGTAACAGTGGAAATTGGAAGGAACCCTGCAAAATGGAGGTGGAAACTGGGATCTTTTCTGTCTAGTGGTCTCGTGGACACCATATAAGACAACTAGTCCCTGGCATCCGAGCGACAAAAGGACCTTTTAAAAAGCAAGCGGGCTAACACTCACGGACTACCAGGGAACCGAGATCCCGGTAGTTGGCTGGGCCAGTTCAAAAGTCTCGTAGCAAAGCAATGTCGAGATACTGCCGCTGACATAGCGACGAGACAGACCGAGCCTCCTGGTGCATCGAATGGTTTTCGCGGCCTTTGGGCATCGGATGAACGGGGATAAGCGTGAGTGAAGCACAACCGACTGGGAGGAAGACTATCGGGCATTCCAAGACGTGTTGACGGCTTCATTGGGCAAGTACTGGGAACCTCTATTTCTTTCAGTCTAGACCAAAGTAGCGCTAAAAGACTAAACGCGGCGAGTTCGTTTGCTTTAAAAAGCAAGATGAGACAGCTAAATAAATTAGTAGCCCGGGGGTGCTAGAGCCTGTAGACATGCCACTGGAAACCGATAGTCAACCCTATCAAGCCTGATGGGTCGATCCGAATCTGTGGTGATACAGAGGCTACCTTGAACGCACGCACTACAACAGAGCGCATATACCCGGTGCAGTAGTCGCAGGCATTTACTACATTCTGGGGGAGGGAAAACTTTTCGCTTATCAAACTCGACCTGGACAAGCATACACCAACACTCCCAGTAGACCCCGACCAGCGAGGCAACAGACTATAGTTTACACCACAAAGGGGCAATTCAGATGTAAGAGACATCCATTTGGAGTCAGTGTGGGCACAGGCGTTTTCCAAAGCCTCATGGAACGCCTCCTAACGGCATACATAGGAGTCCGTACTCGTACTTCGCGACGTCCTAATCTCAGAAAAAAACGAAAACCAACTTCAACAGACACTTAAAAGGTACTAACCAAATTCAGGAAGCTTGGACTAAAAGTAAAAAGAAAAGTGTGCTGGCTAGAAGAAGCGTCGAATTTCTGGGGCTATTTAATAGACGGAGAGGGTTATCACCCACAACGAAAGCAAACCAAAGCATAAATACACGTACACCAGAAACAAAAAGACAAAAGGGAGTTACAGGCCTTCTTGGGTCTAATAAATTTTTACAACGTATTCCTACGAAATAAGGCACAATAAGCAGAACGTCAACAGTGGTTACTGACAAAGCGAATTGGACTTGGGGGCACAAAGAAAGAAAGCCCTTTTCAACAAATAAAAGATTGCTAACCCGAATACCGTTCTCACGCATTCAAGCGACCCTACCACTGGAGAGTGCGACTGCGACGCATCACCGGTTTGGGTCGGAGCCATCCTGAGCCACAACTCCGGACGGAAGAGAAGGGCGCCCATACGCATACTTAATCAAAATACTCCTGTCAAAGCCGAGGGAACTACACGCCACTGGAGAGAGGCCTAGCTATTGTCGCTGGTAAAACGTTCATGAATCCTGTAGGGCGGGGCTTTTCAAAATTGTCAAGACCACAAACCGCTACTTGGAATTTTGGCGGGAAACCAGGGGAGCCCCCCAAACATCCTGTCCGAGAGGTAATGACTAGGTGGTCGGGAGTTCCTAGCGCCTACTCATTACACCGTATACACCGGCCTAGTGGAAACAAATTTCCCCATGCGGACTGCTTTTGAGCAGAGCACCATTGCAGCAAGGAAGAACCGGCACCAACGATGACTGCCGCCTAGATAGGACCTGCCCCAATCTACCTTCTCCTGGAATGATGTCGGCCAGAGCCACGGCAAAAGACACTCACTGACCGCCCGAATACTAACTGGGTAGGTAGAGGCTGGCGGAAAATCAAAAAACCCGGAACTTTTTAAACTTCGCACCAGACAAACCGACTATCTATAAGAAGGGATGTCTAACTGTGGGTGAGCGGTAGTCATCGCAAACAAATTACAACAAGGTTCTGAAGCAATGTTTGCATGAGGGACACCCGGGAATTGTTAAAATGAAAAGCCCTTGGCAGGAGCTATGTCTGGTGGCCAGGCATCTGACAATGACTTGAGTATTTGGGTCACGCTCATGCACAAATGCCAGAGGACCAGCCATCCCCTCAAGGGCCACCTATAAGGGACTGGGAATCCAGGGGCCCATGGTCGCGGATGCATTTGACTTTGCAGGCCCCACCAAGGGAACACGTTTCTGATTGTCGTGGACCGCATACTCAAATTGGCCCGAGGTAAAAATTAATGCGCAGCAACGACAACAGAATGTGTAATAAAGGGAACTAGACAAACTTTTTGCAACCCACGGCGCTGCAGACGTACTAGTGGGTCCGATAACGGACTTCAACTAACGAGCTCTACCTATTCGAACAATACCTAGCCTCCTGGGGTATCAAGCAGCCCTCACAGCGCTGCTCATGCGGCGCAAACGGTTAGGGCCTGAAAGATGGTCAGGTTTTACCAAGGAGGGCCTAGAAAGGATGGAACTGGGGACATCCAAAGCAAAATAAAACAGGCCTATCACCCGCCAACATATAACACCAAGTCCGAAACACAAAACCCGCATCCAGAACTACTGAATGGGGGAACTCAGATCGCAGGCTAGATCGGCTAACCCAAACTTCACACGAGAAAACCCCCTGCTCTCTAACACGATTCAGGAGTTTCAAAATTGGCGATCTGGTATATGAAAAAATTTTACGGGAGACCATTGTGGGTGCCGGACAATCACAGACCTACAGGCCAAAGTCATACCGATAACGTAGAACGATGGCAGGGAGTGGAAGCGGCACATTGACAGCTCCGGTCCCCGAACTTAGAAAGGGAACGATAAAACAAACCATAACAAAAACAAAAACGACGTTCAAACCAAAGGGGGGGGGAAACGCGAAACATAATAAAGAAGTTTAAAAACAATGCAAAAAACAATCGAATCAAAAAGAGGAAAATGAAGACTCACTGTTTGGAGAAAGTCGCATGAAGAAACCGACTGAAGAGGCCAGCCAAGCCGGCTCAACACTGCCGGAGGAAACGGAGGGAGCGGCGAGCGCCCGGCCAAGCAACTCAGGCGGCTGGCCATGGCTGGCAGGCCTTCACCCTTCGCAGACGGTTTCGCAGAGAGAAGCGGCAGAGGGAAACAGCACAACCCGCACGAACCGGTCGAGACACGAACACAAATGAACCGCGCAGGTCAGTCGAGTCAGAAGAAGCCCGCCTATTTGCGAGACTAACGTCACGACGTAGGACGCAACAAGAGGGGAGGGGTGTTCTTTAATGAAATAACCAGGCTTCAAATATGCATTCCCATTGGCTACTAGAACGAAAAGGGATTGGTTTCCTTTTGAACAATCCTGCAGCCGGGGGAAGGCGGAATCAACTACATGTCATTGGGCTGCAAGCCGGCCGGGGCAATGTATAAAAGACCGGCTGCGGCTTGAGCCATGTTCCTATTCTACATCCTGACTTAAAATAAAGACTTTGCTGTTGGAACCCGGTCTACCTCGTGTTTTTCCGGACAAAACACCAAATTTGGGGTGAGGGGAAACAGTCTTGGGACAGACACTTCTTGTTGAGACTGCCAGCCATATGCTTTATCTCTTTCTTTGCCTTTTTTTCTAGTTCTTTTTCTGCCTCAGATACACACCTCTTCCCTTGGATTTGAAAAACAAAGGGAGAGAAGCATGAGTTATCCTGAGTTATCTGTCAACATTATGTTGAAACAGCTGATACACTTAATTCTTTCCCTTTGAGAATATAGTGCCCATGGACTACACCGAGAAAAGGAATTAAAAAAGAAAGAAAAAGGAAGGAATCTGTAAACATCTGATTCAATTTAGCAATATGGGAAATATTCTTATCAAACTGGATTCCAAGAACAACTTTACACATATTACCTTACTGACTATGTACAGTATGCATAGTTACAGCACTGGGCTACCCACCCCTAAACCAAGTCAATCTTTTCTACATCCTGAAATCTGCAGCAAACATTTAAATTCCAAAACACAGGGCTGTCTTTTAATTCAAAACACAAGACTCATTTCTTGATGCAAGACACTCCTAAAAACTGTGAAGAAAGAAATAATTTGCAGGAAGTAGTTGGATGACTCAAATAGGAAACCAGATGATAGCTTATAAAAATGAATTAATTATGAGCATTTAGCAATTTATGTGCTATGGGCAGAAACATACGGCAGTTTTTTTCTACCTTTTGGTGCATGCTAATATACTAATGGCCTACTTGTCGCTAAATAGTTAACTTCTACTGACAACAGAAGGTGCAGGGAATGGGATATTGAAGAACAGGTGGCATTTATGTCCATTTATTTCCACATGTTTGGATGCAAATAGTGCCTATTCCTTGACTGGAAGGTGCTTCATACAGTACTCATATATTAATCAATTCTCAACTGGATTATTGTCATGGACTCTACAAGGCTGCCCTTGAAGAGCACTCAGAAGCAAGAGCTAGTCCAAAATGCCTCAATTCAAGCATTAATAAGTATGTTGTGGTGTCCACAAAGTTATATAAACTACAGTGATTTCCAGTTAGGGCAAATTATGCTATTTAAAATTCAAGTTATTTCAGAAACGTGTTCCATGTTGTTCAGTGGGATTTAATTCTGATGAAATCTATTTTCGAAACAAGATTGTTATGTGTGCAATTTGCTACACAACACAAACCTCAATTCTGTGTCTTATCAGCAGGGTTTAAGTAGCTTCATTAGGAACAAGATAAAAGCCTACATATGGTTAACAGTTTGCATGGAACTGTTGAAAAATATAATGACAAACCATGGATCTTTATTCAGAAACAGGGCAAAATGCATTTGAAATCATTAAGATCTGCCACTCACTTTGAAGAAATCATAGGTGAAACTGACAGAATCTGCTAAGATGGTCAAACTAACTTCTTTAAGGAAAAGTTATTATTGGAAACCCCTTATTGGAAAGTTTTTATTAGAAAGACTTTTTGCATAAAAAAAGAAAATGATTTTTTAAATTTATGGCTTTGATAATTAGAAAATAAACAGTTATAGAAAGAAGTGAATTGTGAGATTTAATTACAAATGTATGCAGAACTACTGAGAGAAAATTCAGAAGTCATTATTTATATTTCATTTCATATTTTCTGTTCATTTGTTTTCTCCATTTTCTAAATTCCTTTTTTCCTTTCTTTTCTTTTTCACTTTTAATGCATCTTTTTTCTTTAAACATGCTTATTGTTATATGTAAAATCTTTTAATAATTAAGGCCTGTCGATAGAATTGGAGGTTATGAAATGTAAAAGAGTATTAAACACAAAGCTTGTGTTTAATATTTTTGAGAGAACCAGATAGTGCTGAGGCTGAACTAGTTCATCATTTGACAACTTTTAGAAAGTCAGAAGGTCTCTTTATGACTATTCTTTTTTTTTTTTTTTTATTGAAANTTTTTTTTTTTTTTTTCTATTGAAAGTTGTATTGCAGAAAAAGTCTGCAGAGAAGACCCACAAAGATGATAAAGGGTCTGGAGGCTAAATTTTATGATGAACAGTTGAGCGAACTAGGTATGTCTAGCCCAGGGGCCCCCAATCCTGGCAACTTTAAGATTTGTGGGCTTCAGCTCCCAGAATTCTGGAAGATTGTTAAAGAAAGATCCAACTTAAAAGTACGGAGACATTTTCAGAAAGTGGGAACTGATAATCAATGGAACAACTTGCCTCCTGGAGTTGTAGCTGTTCCATAACTGGAGGTCCTCAAAAATTGATGGAACAAGGATAATATAAGGTCTTCTGCCTTGAGAGGGGAGTTGGACTACTAGAAGATCTTCCACCTCCATGTTCATTACTTCATTTAAATAGTCTGGAATCATTTTTTTCTGATAAAGTAATTGTTTATCTGTTGAGAAGGAATCCTCCTACACTTTTCTACCGATGTCATTTAATCTGAAAAAAAAAATTTTTTTCCCAACAGGAATTTTAAATTCTCATGAGTAATATGTGGTGTTTCTGCACTTATCTATACTATTTAGAGATATGGTTTCTCATACTTCAATAATATTCCATTAAAAATAACCTCAAAACTCTTTCTTTTTAGTTTCTTTTTAGATTTCTTTTTAGTTCTAGCTTTAACATATACAGTATTTCATCTTCAATTTCAAGGCTCATCCCTACAAATGTAAGGCCTACAACCACTGTAAAACTTGTCAAGGTGCCTTTCATGATAGGAATATACTGGAGCTCTCCATAGACCATCTGCATTCAGGTTGATTATCAGACTGATATGGCCCTATGTATCAAGGATGTCTCATAGTTTTCTAACAGGTCAGTGTGATCATTTGTAGATTACATCTTCCTTAAATGTCTGTAGAGATTCTCAGTCATCCAGGCCATGGTTGTCCCAAAGGTGCTTTTATTCAGGAGACAACTGGACTTACTTAAATCTTCAAAAGTTACCTAATTTTCCATGCCTTTACATTAAAGCCTTGGAGAACTAATTATTTTCTAGGTTACATCTCCAGTTCTGGCTCTAATCTATAAGGATTACCACATTCACTTCATCCTAGGTCTGTGATAGCGAAACTATGGCATGCAAGCCAGCAGTGGCACACAGAGCCATTTCTGCCAACACGCAAGAGGTCACACAGAACAGCCCCACTGGAACAGGCCCACTGCCAGCCAGCTGGTTGTTGGCAGGGGTGGGATTCAATTTTTTTAACAACCGGTTCTGTAGGCATGGCTTAGTTGGTGGATGTGGCTTGGTGGTCATGTTATTGGCTGGGCGTGGCCAACTCGATATCACTCACATCAAGGCACGCATCTCCTCACCTGGCCTCTCATGACTGTGAGGATACTGCAGCAGTCATAAGTGTGAAAAATGGTCATAAGTCACTTTTTTCAGTGCCATTGTAACTTTGAATGATCCCTCCACACAAGCAAAGTACCAGCAAAGGAGGAAAAAATAACTCCAGAGATGTCCCTGAGACAGGAAGTCTAGTCCTGCCAAGAATGTAATAAGGGTTAACAGAGAGGCAGTTTCTGTAAGCAACACCAGAATGTTTCCTTCCTGCCTTCCTTACAGGATTCGGCCAGTAATTTCTTCTAACAACCAGTTCTCTGAACTGCTTAGAATGTTAACAACCGGTTCCAGCGAATAGGTGCGAACTGGTAGAATCCCACCCCTGGTTGTTAGGTATCTGCCGTGCATGCGCGGGGGAAGTCGTGTATGGGTGAAATGTGCGCACATCAGCAGGGGGCCGGGATGCATGAGGGGAGTCATACAGGCATGCGCAGAGGTATGCAGTGCATGGGGGTTGTACGTGCATGCACAGAGGCACAGCACGGGGAGTCACATGTGCATGCCCAGAGGTATATGACATGCACGCAGAGGGTCACATGTGCAGGGGGCGAGGGGGATCATGTTTGCATTGCATTATGAGTGCAGGCTTGCGTGTGCATGCGTGCACGCTTTCAGCATGCGACAAGGAAACTGTTAGCCATCACTGTCCTAGTTATTGTAAATATCTTAAGAAAGATGCACTATTTCAACAAGAATACTGAGGCATCTTTGCCACATTCTGTGAAACATTTTCAAGCCCAGACAATACTTACAGTGTTGCAGAAGACTACCAGAGCTGGTACAGGTAGTGTGATGACCCAAGGTGGGATACAAAATAAACACAGTCACGAAAACAGGTGAAGCCCTTTTTATTCCTTTACTTTGCTTCCAAGCTCCAAATATCCTTGACTGGAGACAAAAAACTCCCCCACAAACAGTTACAAAAAGGAAGAAATGCCATTTAAACTAAAAATGCCTATAAATTATAAATAGTAAAAACAACAGAAACGATACTGAAGCAATTCAGGGAACCAGGCAAGATAAGGGCTTGAAGATGTTCACAGATATCAGATAACACACTTGGAAGGACACCAAACTCAGAGGAGAATGACAGACTAGAGATATTTCCATGCTTTGTCTCCAGCACTGGCCCATACACATGTCCATCCTTTCAATCAGTTCTCACAGTTGCAGCCCATGAAGAAGATCAAGTCCCTTCCCTCCCCTGTAAACCATACCATTCACGTCTCTCCTTTACCCTCTCATCCCTTCTTTCTCTTGAAAGAATCCCTCATTCTTCCAAGTGAGGAAGAAAGACACTGGAAACATGGTGACTGCTTGGAAAGATGGTTTAATGGTGGACAGGATCACATGCCTTGGGTGAAGAAAGAAGGGTTGATATGCTGAGAGTACAATTGTTTTATACCCTGTTGGGATTTGAATTTGCGCTTGTATTCTGATTGGTTGTCAGACTCCCATGAGGCCATGCAGGGGCAACTCTGTAGGCTGTTCTGAGTCCCAGGCTTGGTTGAGCCTTGCTGGATCATGATGTAATGAAATGGCTTTGGCTAATTCCTATTATAGCTCTACCTGGAGTAGATCTTTGTTATGTAAAATAGTTTGGCCTAGGCCAGAGTAATGGTCCCTTAGCAAAGGTGTGGGACTGATTTTCTGCCTCTTTGAGTTTCTACTTTTCTTTTCAGGGGAAATATTCTACCTTTTTAGTATATCCTAAAATATTTCATTTTCCGAGGAGAGGTGTGGGTTTTAACTTCCAACAATTGGAAACTAAATTCCATCCTCTCTGGCTCCAAGTTGCAATTCCTAATCCTCTCTTGATAACTGTGCACAGAGTGCAGTTGTGACACAGAATAGAGCTTCTCCCTTTTTTGAAAGAGGACAGGGTAACTGCTATTAGAGGACAACTGAGGGAAAAATAGAAATCAAATGGAACTAGTCTCTCAAGAGTTGACTGTTTTCCATCATTCACTACTGCTGCCAAATGAAGAGGGTTCATGATGAAAAATATGCAGAATTCTGAACTTCAGATCATAAAACTGGCCAAGCATGTTAAATTATGAGTCAAACCACAAGGGTACATGACAGCACCTTCCAAGAGGAAAGTAAGAGTCCAGAATGAAGATTAAAAAAGGAAGTTAGTGGGTGGGACAGAATTATTATTTTGCTATCACAGCGCATAAAACAAGCAGGAATTTCATGAAATCACCAGTGATGAATTTGGACCACAGAATTAAAAAAAACGTCCTTTGGAATGTGGCTTTCTAAGAGGTCAGCTATTTAATCTGATGCCAAATGAAGTTCAGTCATTTCTCTTATGGCACTTGATTTTTACTTCTAAGTCTCTTATTGAGGTTTAGCCTTGATGAACCCAAATTAACTCTGCCAAAACCACTAATATCAACTTTCATGTCCAATTCTGGGGAATTTGTCTCATCCAATTCAGGTTAAATAAGCCATCAATGGCATCAGGTTTCTTAGGTGCGTTCTGCAGATATAAACTTTACTGATCTGTCATTTAGATTCTTGAAATGTCTACTTAAAAGCAAACAGAGGTCTTCCTTTGCAGAGTCTACAAATAAATCTTTTGGGAGATTGGGATTACAGAATGCTTCAACCTCACAATTCAATATATACTGAAGTTAAAATTAACAGTGAGCTCTAAAACAAGCCCCGTATTTTAAGTATAAAAACACATCCTTTCATATAAATATAGAGAAATCGATGTGTTTTAAGATAAGAAGGCATCTAACAATGTAGTTTATGAAAAAATACAGATCAGTCAGGAAACTGAACATGCTTATGCATGAACACATCCAAAATTAATAGAGGCCACAAGAATGTTCATTTCTAAATATCTATATGTTTAAAATAAGCAAGTTATTACTATAAAATTCAAACTGTGAATCTTCACGTCCAAAGTTAGGTAATACTGTGAAAGTTTATTATTTTTTTAAAAAAACCAATCTCCATTTTCCAATGCAAAAATATATTCTAATTAAAACTGTAATACTAAATCCCTCTGATCCTTTAATCCATTGTTAACTTTTCAAAAACTACATATTAAGCATCCTTTTGCTACATAGTTGAAATCATATATTTTTAAAACTTTTAAAACAAAATTTACAGCATTGCCCCTTAAATAGAACAGAATTATTTATTGGCCAAGTGTGATTGGGCACACAAGGAATTTGTCTTTGGTGCATAAGCTCTCATTGTACATAAAAGCTATAACTGATAAATCATGATCATAGTCATCATAAAAATGCATTCATCATAAATCATAAGATACAACAGGATACTAAATAAGCAATCAATCTAAATCATACTAGGAAACTAAATAAAACAATATAAATCATAAAGATGCAAGCAACAAACTTATAGACATAAGTAGAAAAGGAAAATAATATTAATACAGTCTTACTAAATAATTTGACAGTGTTATGGGAATTAAAAAGACGTGTAAATTCACCCAATTAAAACAGTAAAACTTTCTCAATCCAAACGGTCATAATCTTCTTAATATAGAAAGAATTTAACAAAAACAAAACAGTTAAGGTATAAGGCTTGGTCAAGCTTAATGGTTGCTTTGCAAGTGTGAGCTTGATGTTCCCACGGTCGACTCAGGAGGAGTAGCTGAAAATTTTTTCCTTTATTCCAAGAAAATTAAGCCAGCTTGAATCCAGCATCCAGCTGTGATTCTCCTCACAAACGTTATCTTGCTAGGCAGCAAAAGCTACTGAGATGTCAGCTCCAGTGATGGGATTCAAAAAAATTTAGTACAGGTTCTGTGGGTGTGGCTTGATGGGAGTGGTGTGGCTTGGTGGGTGTGACTTGGTGCGCATGGCAGGGGAAAGATACTGTAAAATTCCTATTTCCACCCCACTCCAGGGGAAGGATACTGTAAAATCTCCTGTTCTATATTAACATACTTGAAATACCCCTTTCCGACTGGTCCAGGAATACCATTTGTTGATTGGCCAAAATGCGCGAGCCTGATTGCTTCGTATTAGCCCTGGGTGATTGGCCCACCAGATCGGTGGGAGTTTTAAAGAACCGTCATTGGCTGCAAGCCGTGAGCAGCCTCTATAAAAGAGGCTGCCGTGGTTCCACGGCCAGAGCTGATTTTAAGAAATAAAGAATTGAGCTGAAGTCACACTGGTCTCGAGTCTCTTTCCCGCGACTGAACATCTCCATTCCTTCCCCACCCCACTAACCTGCTTTCCAGCTCCGTTCTCCTATGCAGGGCAACCAAAGAAGATCCAGCCGATCAGCTGGGACTCCAGAGGTGGAGAATAGATGGGGTTGGTGGGGCCAGTCAGAGGTGGTATTTTCCGGATCTCCGAATTACTCAAAATTTCTGCTACAGGTTCTCCAGAACTGGTCAGAACCTGCTGAATACCACCTCTGTCCCTCTCCCCAAAAAAGCCTATGTGCAATTATCTTATCTTTATTTGGCATATATTAACAGCGAGAATAATTCTTTTCCAGAATGAGCACCACTGGTTCATTGAATAAAACTAGCTCAATGCTGGAAAACAGATGTCTTATCTATAATTTCAGAGTGAGAAACGAACGTTAGAAAAGACACTGCAAGGTAATATTGACAGTATAGATTCACAATAGAGGTTTAACCAGATCCAAACAGGAATAGCTGCCTTGTACAATATATCACAGACAATATATCACAGAACAAAGTTGAATTAGACATCTGGAATATGGTTTGTAGGATTTAAGTAGGAGTTAACAACAACTACTAATCTTTGATGCAAAGTTTAAATATTTAAACTGCGGCAAGTGGTTGAGGCTACAATCAGAATGGAAAGGGGGGACTGTATCAGTACAAAGTCTTTTTCTCAATTGTGTGTTTAAAAATCTATATGTAGTAAGTTTTTATCTTGATTTTTTTTGTCCTGTTTTTGTATTTCTACCCACACAACATTGATTTTTTTTTAAAGACAGAATTTTAAATATTGATTACATTTATCCAGATCAGATAAAAAAGGAGAACAAGGAAAAGAAATAAATTGTTTTCAGAAAGGTTGGTTTTCGTCCTCTGTTCTCTCCATCCAAACTTCATAGAAATCCTTGCATCAAAACAAATGTACCCAACCAGATCCCAGCCTGTAAAATAAAAATGTGATCTACATTTTAACTTGATTCACTGATCTAGTTTGGTGTCCAAATTCACTGGATTTGTTTTCTCCACTACATGGACTGACAAACCAGCTTTTCTCTTTTAACTCTTTCAGTATCTGAACATTTTGGAAGCACCATATGTGATACCACATATATCTTAATTCACCTCAGATCAGTTTGGAGGTTGTGCAATTCCATTTAGGAACTAAATCTGTTCAGAAATCCAAATATCTGCCTTGCCTTATTATAACTGCAAAACAAAACAAAATAAAAAAAACCCAAAGCCTTTGAACTTTTTTTTAATAGAATCAGATGAAGTTGGCAGGCAAAGTAGGCCTAATAAAAGACATACCCTGTCTTTTTTTTTTTTTAAAGGATATTTCGTTTTTGCAAGAGGTGCCTTCAAGTCAGTGTTGATTCCTAGCAACTGCCTGGGCATGTCCCCGCAGTTTTCTTGACAAGATTTTGGAAGTGGTTTGCACTTCCAAATTGCCCCCTTCCTAGTGCTGAGAAAGAGGTACTGGTCCCAGCAGTCACCCTTCTGGCTTTGTGCCTAAAGATTAAAACTCACAGGCTAGTTTCTAGCCTGGTGCCTTAACCACTATATCAAATTGTTATATTTAACAACTGGGCCAGTGGTGGTCTTCAGCAGTTTCTGACCATTCTGCAGAACCAGTAGCAGAAAACTGAGTAGTTCGGAGAACCAGCAAATGACACCTCTGACTGGAGATTTTACAGTATCCTTCCCCTGCCATGCCCACCAAGCCATGCCCAAAGAACCAGTAGTAAAAAAAATTTGAATCTCACCACTGAACTGAGCACTTTTAATGTTTTTATTTTTGAAAGAATTGAATGAGATTTCCACTTACAGTAGATCTTTCTAAGGGGATAAGCCAGTTATGTTTAAGACAAATATATTGAGGGACAACATCTATGGAGATTCTCAGTCGTCCAGGTCATGGTTCAGTGGTGGGGTTCAAATTTTTTTACTACTGGTTCTGTGGGTATGGCTTGGTGGGTGTGGCAGGGGAAAGATACTGTAAAATCTCCAGTCTGAGGTGGTATTTGCTGGTTCTCCAAACTCCTTAAAATTTCTACTACCGGTTCTCCAGAACTGGTCAGAATCTGCTGAATATCACCTCTGTCATGGTTATCCCAAAGGTGCTTTTTAGCTTTTTTTTTTTTCTAAAAGCTGTTCCACTTCTTATCCAAGAACCTTATTCAGTTCTGACTGAATGGCAGAGAAGGGAAGGATATATATTCCTTGCAGTCAGGTGTATAAACCCTTCCATTCTCTACCATTCAATCAGAACTGAGGAAGCTTCTTGGGTGAGAAGCAAAACGACTTCTCACAAAAGAGGAAAGTCCAATTGCCTTTTGAAAGAAAGCACCTTTGGGACTTTGAGGAACAACATAAATTTCCAAGTAGCCCCCAGGTCAGATAGTTGTAATTCAAAAGAAAAATAGTATTGAGATAAATGTGACTAAAAATCCTGAACACACCTCGGAAGAAATAAATATATGTTCTGTTTTCTGGAACACTGGTCCTTAAATTTGCACAGGATGGTGATTTCTTTCCTTCCTTCCTTCCTTCCTTCCTTCCTTCCTTCCTTCCTTCCTTCCTTCCTTCCTTCCTTCTTTCCTAAATGCAAGGATGTCCAAGAAGTTCTGAAGATAAACCAAAGCAGAAAAGCTTTTTGCTTTATTTTCTTCCAATTCATTTGGAAGCAATAGTATACGATTAACATATAGAAAATGCAAGGGGAAAGATGGAATACTTGGAGACAAAAGGACTTCATATTTAGCCTTTGCCAAGTAAGCTCCCAATTCATAATACTCCATGGTCCTAGAAACTCCACCAACCTTCTTGCAATAACCTTACTCCTAAGAGAGAGAACAAAGACTTCAGTGTACTGGAGCAAACTTTCAACATATAATTTTGGTACAAACGCATATAAGAGAGACATAATAAATTTATTCAGCAAGAGTTCCAATGATAGCACTATGGTATACTTCTCTCACTCTTCTCCAATCTGACTCATTTCTTCACTTCTCCAATCTGGATCATTATGGAGATAGAAAAGAAATGCACCGAGATTTACTTAGGTCTCTAATGTCAGGAGAGAAACTATTATACCTTCTGTCATGTTCTCAGAATGTTGCTTTCTTCGTATTCCCCAGTCCATAGAGGCCATTTAAACTCATCCATAGATGTTCTAGTTTTTAATAGTGTTTTCCATTTTTTTTCCTTCACAAACATGGATAGGAGTTTAAAACACTTCATCAACATTGTGGTTGTTGGCAAGAAAGGATGCTTGGCTTCCAGGGAGACATTTGCCTGTAATGGCTGACCAACACTTTCCATAGCACCTGTCAGGACTTCAGAGGGCTTCTCATAAATAGAGTTTTAGTGCTCTTTGGGAAAAATAAAATGCTAGACCTGTTTTGAAAAGCAGGTGTTGCACTCTTTTGAAAGCTGTGTTTAAAAACAGAAAGTACACTCATTTTGAAAGGCATTGAAGACTGAGTTAAAGAAAGACAGACATCTGGATTCTACCAACTGTTGGTTCTGTCATCATTGGGTACAGAGCAGGTTTTCTGCTGTTTATGCCATTCAGGGTCTTTATGTGGCAAGTCTTGTTACTCCTTGCAGGAATTTGGGGAGTGAGCTTTTGCCATTTTATCTTTGGTGGCACTAAATATTTTTGTAATTTTTTTTTAATATACAAAAAAATCCATTCCATTTCAATCGTGCATCGATTAGGTACATATTTCAAATTGCTTAACCATTATTAATAATAATGTATGTATAATGTATCTTATATGTTTAGCAACATAACAATAATCGCATTCCCATATATATAGTATAAATGAAATCCAGTATACCTATTACAGTAATTCCTCTTATTACTCTAATAATGCAGTACATCTAATCCTTTTTAATTTATTCTATTTTCTATCTATTGATAAAACAAATCCCATACTATATAATAGTATGGATATAATAGTATGGATTCTTCTTTTTATTTAATTTCTAGTGTCAATCTATTCATTTCTGCACATTCAAATATTTTTTTCAATTATTTTCCCTTCTATTAGTGTCTTATCACTCTTCCAGTTTTGGGCAAATACAATTCTAGCCTCTGTTAAAGCATATATGATTAAATAAGTCTTTTCTTTACTATAACCTTCTGGTACCATTCCTAGTAAAAATGTTTCAGACTTCAAATCTATGTGTGGTTTAATCATTTTCTCCAATCATGTATATATTTTAGTCCAATACCCTTTAGCTTCTGTGCAAGTCCACCACATATAATAATATGTTCCTGGTATTTGATGACATTTCCAACATTTAATTGATTTATCTTTAAACATTTTTGCTAATTTTGCTGGCGCTAAATGCCATCTATAAAACAGGTAGCACTAAATATTATCCTCCACAAAATCATGAAGTCAATCCTGAAGCAAACCAGGCTGAGGCCATGTTTGTGACTTCAGGGTTGCCACAAGGCAGAAGAGGAGACAGGAAGGGAGGGAATAGTTAGCTGGGCCTTTACAGTCAAAACAGAAAGTTTCCCTGTAGGAACCAAGGTCATTCCAACAGGTGGCTGGGAGAGGAGGAGTGAAGTCACCATGCATACTGGCCAGCACCTCTATTGGACCATGTATCCGATGACTTGGGGAAAGGGAAAACATTCACTTTCTAATTTGAAAATCGCGGGGACGTTCAGAGTCGGTTTTCACCAGTTATGCCAATATGAGGTATCCAATAAATGTCCTTGCGGAATTTATCAGCCTCGGAGTTCTGTTTTCAATGGGTGCATTACTTGGAATGCTGATACAGAAGTCAATTTCCTCTTGATTCATTATTAGTAATACAATTTCCTTGAAGCAGTGCTTTCCTGCTTATTATCATTGCCTCCTGTTTCATTCTGAAGTTTTCCTGCACAGCTGTCATTTGTCAACAGGACTATTTTGAATTCTTCTTTCAAAGTAGTGCTAATTCCTGAAATATTCAGAAATAACCCAATTGATAGATCGTAAGAGAAGAGGGAGGGTAGCTTTGAGAGGGTTATGAGGGGGATTTTCTTCCATTTTACCTCCCTCACAACCAAACAACACACCTCTACAACTGTAATCTGCTACCAAGAAAATTAACAGATGGAAAATGGTTGTTCGGTGAATCATTGCTAATAAAAATCATTGATCATTGATCAATGTGGACAACCAGCTAAATATGAGCCAGCAGTGTGCAGCAGCCACCAAAAAAGCTGATGTAATCCTAAATTGCATTAACAGAGGGATACAATCAAGATCAAGTGAGGTACTAATACCACTCTATAGAGCCTCAGTAAGACCACACCTGGAGTACTGCATCCAGTTTTAGTCACCACACTATAAAAAATGGTGTTGAGGCTCTAGAAAAAGTACAGAGCAGAGCAACAAGGATGATTAGGGGACTGGAGACTAAGTCATATGAAGAACAGTTACAGGAACTGGGCATGACTGGTCTAGGGAAGAGAAGGACCAGGGGAAACATGATAGCAGTCTTCCAATATTTGAGGGGCTGCCACAGGGAGGAAGGGGTCAAGCGATTTTCCAAAGCACCTGTAGGCCAGACAAGAAAATAATGGATGGAAACTGAACAAGGAGAGATTTAACCTGGCAACAAGGAGAAACTTTCTGACAGTGAGAACAATCAACCAATGGAACAGAAATTTCCCTCGGAAGTTGTGGTAGTGCCATCACTTGAGACTTTCAAGAAGAGATTGGACTGCTACCTATCAGAAATGGTGTAGGGTCTCTCTCAGATGGGGGATTGGACTAGATGACCTACAAGGTCCCTTCCAACTTTGACTATCTGAATATCTGAATCATAAGGTCATTAAACAATTCTGGCCCATTGATTTTGCTTGTCAGAAGCCCCCAAATGGCAATCATATGACCCCTGGGATGCTGCAGCCATTATAAATATGGTCCAGTTGCCAAACACCTGAATTGTGGTCACATGACTGTGGGGAATGCTATGATGGTCATAAGTGTGAGGACTGGTCACAAGTCACTTTTTTCAATGCCAGTGTAACTTCAGTCACTAAATGAATAGTTTTAAGTCAAGGACTACTTGTATGTCTGAAAGAGATTTCTTCTTGGTTGATAATGTAGCTTCAAAGAGAGTTGGAATTCAGGTATTCCACTTTGAAGGGCTTTCACTTCAATCTGGAAACCTGATTTTTTTTTTTCAGATGAATATTTTTGGTTCTGGATTTAGAATGAACTGAATCTGATTAACTACCCCAGAGAAGAACTTCATTAAGTAACTTCTTTAAAAAAAAAAAAAAAAGCATTCTATAGTGCAACCTTCCCCAATATGAATTCCTGCATTGTGCTGGAGAACGTTAGGATTTGTTGACTAATTTTTATGGAGGGCACAAGGTGGGAGAAGATTATTCCTTACAGTTGTAATAAAATATTCTGGATATTCCCAAACACATATAATTGGAAAATGAATTGCTTTATTCTTAATCCTACATAAGTGTTGTGGTTCGCCGGCAGCAGGTGCGGACAGCTGAGGTCTCAGAGAGTGAGGTCTCAGATGAGGGGCCTGTGTGTGATGCAGGGAGGGTCATGGGATGACCATCAGGGAGTGGAATTCTGCCTTCAGGGATTGTGGAGGCTGGCAGCAGTGATGAAGAGGTTCCCGAGGAGCCTGTGCCCAGTGCGCTCAAAGGCTCAGGGCTGCTCAAAGGGAAGAGCAGCTGCAGCAGCATGAGTGACTCAGGAGTAAGGCAGCAAGGTAATGGCCCCTCCCTTAAGAGATAAAAGCCAGCTGAGAAACTGGAGTTCTTTGCAGGAAGCAAAGAATTTTTTGCACTCAAACCTGGTGGACATTCGGATTTTCTTAGTTTGTGTTTGGAGACTCTTTATGTTTGAAATACTTCTTGGCAACCTTATCTAGTGTTCTTGGCAACCTTGCACAACCTTGGCAAGGCTCATTCTTATCAGAGATGATTAGTTTGAAACAGCCTTTTACCCATGAAGGAACGAAATTCATAAAGAATCATTAAAAGGTATTTCTGTTACTTCCATTTCATGTTTGTTTCCTTGGAAAAAGGTTTGGGTCAGAACAGTAAGAAGAATTTGTCATTGCATATGACAAATTAGGAATCATATTACGAGATGAATTCAGTAGCCAAATACTATACAAGGTCTGCAATGTTTGAAGATTTCCAACTTGTGTTACGAAACACACGTACATAATCTTGAAGATGGTTATTGAAATAAGCACCACGAGATAAACAAATGTAGATGACAAGCTTCTCTTCTGTCCTCAATTCTATGTTTTGATGATACCAGAGATCCTGTCAAATATAGAGGATGCTATCTTAATAGTTTATTTCATAATGTAGTAATTGCAATAAAATTATATATCTGTGTAAAATCTTCTATTTCCATGAGCAGCTGCACACTGATGTGTCCTTGGCTGAGGATCAATCTAGACAGAGTTGGTTTTTTATTTCTTTTCAGTTTCCATTATGAATATTGTTGGCTACAATTCTCCTGATTGGGACCAAACTGTGCTTATCTTGGAGGCTTGGCAAAATTCTCAGTGATCAAGTATGATTGCAAATGTCAAACTAAATAACTACTTTGTTTGTTCTGTTTCTTGAAATGTGGTTCCCTTTGCCATTTCCCTGACAGTTCCACCTTCAGTTCAGTTTACAAACTTGAATATACTGTGACTTTCTCATTATTATGCAGTTGGTTTCAGTTGTCTTAGAAGAGTTGATTCAAGTGGAAACGGGCAAAGTTGGAAACCCCTCGTGAAATTAGATTTACAAGAATGTTTCTGATAGTTGATCACTTTTCACTCTGTGCATTGCATCCAACAAGCCTGAATCTATGCCAAGAGTTTTCTGGAATCTGACATTAAAAGGCTAGCAATAATCATGGGATAGAGAACAAATCCCTAATAAAATGTGATAAAGGATTCATTGTATGGCCAGTTTCATAACTCAGTTCAGGAGAACTATAAAGGCAAGCCACACAGATATACACATGTAACACAATGTTGACAAAATACTCTACTGACATATTCTTTCCCTGCCACACCTACCAAGCCACACCCACAGACCTGGTAGTAAAAAAAAAATTGAATCCCACCACTGATCATAAACATAGTTCAAATATTGGGACAACAGATGACAGAAAGACAGCAAATTTGATTTGGAGATCATGCCTTCAAAACTAGAAATTAGGAGTCGGTGTGTTCTAGTCCCACCTTAGGCACCTCAGCAAGCTGAGTGGACCAGTTAGTCTCTCTCAGTCCTTGGAAGGAATGTCTCTGGAGATTTTCAGTCATTCAGTCTTTGAAGAGATTTCTCTTCTCATCCAAGAAGCTTCTTCATCCAAGAAGCTTCAGAAGAAGCTTCTTGCATGAGATGCAAAATGTCTTCAGAAAAAACCAGAAAGTCCAGTTGCCTCTTGAAAAACTCCTTGGAAGGAAGCAATGGCAAACCACTTCTGAAAACTTGCCAAGAAGACTGTAAGAACTGGTACACACTGTTATACGAAATCAATACTAAATGAAATCACACACACAAGCCAAGGATCAGAGAAGGCCTCTATGTTACTTGTACATATACAGCACATCTGCTACATAAGAATTGAAGTATCAGAGTTCATCACATTGCAATGTTTAGAATGAGTTTGCTTTCAATGAAATGGTTAAGACTTGTAAGACTCGTGTGTGTGTGTGTGTGTTTATTTCATTGGGATCCCATTCTTCCGCCATTTGCTTAGATGAAAATAACTATAATTGCTAAGTTAATTTGTTGATTTTTATTTTTGCTTTTGTATAACTATATTTTGCTCTTGCTTTTCCTCCAAGGAGCATGAATAATTTGTAGATGATCTATTTTTAAAGACTTCTGCTAAATAGGTTGGATGGCTTAAGGCCACCTAATAACTGAAGTAGAACTCAGGTGCTCTTGGCCTAAATTCAACACACCTGCTTCCTGCCTGTATATTTAAGCTGCCCTTGAATATGTCTGAAAATACAACAATATCAAGTCATCTTTATACCAGAAAACTTCAGGAGCTGCTTCTGATACTGGAAATTCTTTCATCAAGCTGATTTTGATAATGGAAAATACATAATAATATACTTGAGGCACTAGTGTTATTAGGAATCTCTTTGGCTTCTAAAAACCCTGTAAAGAATATATTTCAGCATATTTTCTAGATTTCTCTTCATCCCTAACCTCAAGAAGAACACACACAATCCATTACATAACTGGTTTTCTCCACATGCTTGTATGGGATCATGACTGAAAATAGCGGAAATTGCCAAGTGTTACCTCAGATGCAGAATTTACATTTAGATAAAGGAATGCTGAAAATCTCAGCGTGACTGTGACCAACCCAGATTCAACTTTGACGCTGATCAAACATGACATTTATAATATTTACTATTTTAATCTTACATCAGATCTTCCATGTAGAAAAATATGCACTGTATAGTATTTCCCAGAAAACCATGCTAGCCAGAGCTATCATTCCATATCACATGTATTATGTCACTCCAAATGTAACCAAGTAGAAGGAAATAATTTGAATTTGTGACATGTTTTGTGCATGGAAATAAATGCAGCTTCAAATTCAGAAACTGGTCCTGGGAACAGAAAAGAAAGATTTGTCTCATTAGGAGACAAAAGTTGGATTTTAGATTTAGTTCTATGTGAAACCATTGGTTCAATCAGTGTGACACATTCAATCATGACTTAGTTGATTTCCTATGCCTGACCCAATTCATAGATGGTAATATAGACAAAGAATATAAATAGATATGAATTGTGATGACCCAGGGCATGGCATGAAGACAACATGGTCAGATAAGCAATAAAAGTCCCTTTATTATCTCCAACAGGATAAAGTCACATTTGCTCCCAGCAGTTTACCACATACAATCTGCCTTTCTGATCAACTGTCTTCCCAGCTGTGGCTAATGTAGGGAATCAGGGCCCTTTCCTCCCCCGTAAGCCATGTAACCCACATTGCTCTCTTCTCCATTCCTCCCTGCGTGCCCTAGGATGAAGAGAGGGTAGGCCTGGGTCTTCCTTTGAATTCTATCTCCCTTACACTACCTCTCCTCTGCTCTGCCCAAGTGGACTTTGCCCTTCCCCAGTTTCCTCCACAGTCAACAGAGCCACACTCCCACTCCCTGTCAGCTGTTTGTCTTCCTCCTCGGATTAAGACTCCAGCAGAGGCATGACATGAATGCTCTTCCTTTCAGCATTCTGGTCAAGATTTTCTACATAAGTTTTTATGTGCATCAGCTTTAATTTTTTATGAATGCATTTATTAGCTATTTAAAACTCTGAAGTATACATGTGGAAAAGTAATAAATGCAAAATATTTGTTTTAATGCCTGAAGTAGAATTCAAATAAAAACCAAAAGTATTTCACAGCATACTTGACTTGGCGATCGGAGGCCTACATTTCTGAACGTGCCTTTCGCCAAATTCTTGAATGTGAGTATTTCTCCTTCTGTGTGCAATACTGTAGGGATTTCTGGAAAAAGCTCTGCTGAACTCTTCAGGGCAGCCTGATGGATTTTGCTGCCTAAGACAAAATGGCATCCTCTCTAATGAACTTACTGGCAAACAAGTTGTATTTCAACAACAGCAACACAAAAGAATTTCTGTGAGATGAGGAAGCTAATCATCTAGGTGATGCTGAACAAGTGAAACAATGGTTGGAAACTAACCAAGGAAAAACAACAACCTAGAAGTTAGAAGAAATTTCCTAACAGTGAGAGCAATCAATCAATGGAATAGCTTGTCTTCAGAAAATTCAAAAATTTTAACAAAGGGTTCTCTGCTGGATGGGCGTGGCCTTGTTGGCCTCCTGCCCTATAGCCAGAGGAGTGTTTTTGCCCTCTCCAGGCTCTAAAAGCTTTTCTTGAACCTCCAGGAAGGTGAAAACAGCCTTCCCGGGCTCCAGAGGCTCTCTGGAAGCTGGAAACGGGCCCATTTCCCGAACTTCCAGGAGGCCTGTTTTTTGCCCTACCTAAGCCTCCATGCGTGCCTTGCACTTACCTGCATCCAAAATGGACTGCGTGGGGACTCCTGGAAGAGGAGAGGTGGGGTGGACAGGGCTAGCCAGGAGTGGGATTTGGGGGTTCTCTGAAATGTGTAGAATCTTAGCTAGGGGCTCTCCCAAACCCCAGCAAACCCCCAGCAGCCCAGCCTTGCTTCAGAAGTTGTAGGTGCTCCATCACTGGAGGATTTAAAAAACAGATTGGACAATCATTTGCTTGAAATGGTGGTATAGGATCTCCTGCTGAAGAAGGCAATTAGAGTAGAAGTCCTCCAAGGTCCCTTCTAATCAGGGGTGGGATTCAAATGTTTAACAACTGGTTCTGTGGGTGTGGCTTAGGTGGTGGGCATGGCTTGGTGGTCATGTGACTGGGTGGACGTGGCTTGGTGGTCATGTTATTGGCTGGGTGTGGCCAACTCAATATCACTCACATCGAGGCACACATCTCCTCGCCTGGCCTCTCGTGACTGTGGGGATGCTGCAACAGTCGTAAATGTGAAAAGGGGTCATAAGTCACTTTTTTCAGTGCCATTGTAACTTTGAATGGTCACTCCACACAAGCAAAGTACCAGCAAAGGAGGGGAAAAAACTCCAGAGAAGTTCCTGAGACCGGAAGTCTAGTCCTGCCAAGAATGTAATAAGGGCTAACGGAGAGGCAGTTTCTGTAAGCAACACCAGAATGTTCCCTTCCTGCCTTCCTTACAGGATTAGGCCAGTAATTTCTTCTAACAACCGGTTTTCCAAACTGCTTAGAATGTTAACAACCAGTTCTAGAGAATAGTTGAGAACTAGTAGAATTACTAGTAGAATCCCAACCCTGCTTCTAACTCTATTATTCTACATTCTAAGTTCAACCAGTTCTTCTTTTTAACTAATCATGAACACAAGCAAAGTGGAAGTGAAACCAGGATACGTAGAACAAGTACAGAAACTGCTGGGTTTCCTTTTGCACACATATATTCATCTCCAAGTCAGAGGTGGTATTCAGCAGGTTCTGACCAGTTCTGGAGAACCGGTAGCAGAAATTTTGAGTAGTTCAGAGAACCAGCAAATCCCACTTCTGACTGGAGATTTTATGGTATCCTTCCCCTGTCATGTGCACCAAGCCATGCCCACAGAACCAGTAGTAAAAAAAATTTTAATCCCACCACTGCTCCAAGCACATTGGTGGCTATTCTCAAGAAGATGGGACAGATGAGTGGTTTCTCATATATTTCTCTGAGTAGAGGAGAAACAATCCTGTTTTTGTTTATTAAGAAATTATAACTGGGCCAAAATCTCTCACTGTTATAGTTCTAAATAAAATAAAAAGAAACAGAAACATAATCAGCTTCTTCCATGTGGTTAATTAATATCTATATTTATGAAGGGGACACAGCAGGATCATTTTCAACATGCATACATTTAATTTATTGTGTGTATAGTAAAAAATATAGTAACTATATAAACAGGTGGTTTTCCCGGAAAGCAAAATTCCTGATTACAGTATATGGAAGAATTCCGGTACATTTAACCCTAGAGGCTGTTTGAAGCATTATGAACTTATATAATGTAAATGTCATGCATGCTTATGGTGTCACTCTCCTGATTTTTAAATCCACCGTATGTAAAAATTAAAACCATATATTTCATGGATTTTGAGATTTAGTTCTTTTTATCAAGGTCCTGAATCTAAGCTTGAGAGCAGCCTTTCCCAAATTCTTACTGGCAAATCTGTGTTGGACTACAACTGCCATTATCCCCAGTCTGCTTGGCTGGGATATATTGAGCTCAAGAACAGCAAAGTGATTAATATGGCAATAACATTAAATATAAACTTTTAGCCGGATTCCCATTGTAGCTAACAACATTGGTGAATCCCTCTTCTTAATTCTCACTGTCCAATTGCAGAATAAATTCCACTCTGGATTTCATGATTTACATTATATCTGAACAAATATTTCCATAGCACCAAAAAGCTTCAAGTGTTGCAAATAGTACTCAATGCAGGCAACATGTGATCAAAAGAAAGTCAAGACATTTTATTGTGCTCCAACTATGAAAGGCTAAACCTCAAATTTTTATGTGGACTTCCTGAGTCTACCATGGAAAAACAAAGCTCTTATATGGAATTTGGGGCATAAGGCAAAAATGTTTCAGTAGAATGCTTTGCTTATTCCAAAGAAGTATCTTTCTTTTTTTCCTCCAGACTGGAATGTATCGAAAAATATGTAAGGAAAAGCATGTGGAGTTTCCTGTTCCATATTCAGGAATCTTTATAGTACAGCAAACAATATGCTCTGTATTTATCACTGAGGAAAAAAGAATTTGGCATGATGATGAAATCGGGATCATCAAATGTGGCACCACATTTAATAAAAGCTGGTCCATGATCTTCATAAGTAAAGTAGAGACTACTCAACAGTTTGCAGCCTGGAGAACTCTCAAATTTAGTCACCTTGGTTCTGTAGGAAGTTAGCACCCACCCCTCTCCTACAAAATTGAAATATCATAGAAATATTAAAAAGGCAGAATATTTCCTCTAAAAAGAGTAGAAACTCAGAAGCAGAAACTCACCTCAGAAGTAGAAGCTCACTCCCACCTTTGTTAATGGGTGGGCCATTAAGGCCTGGGTCTTATTTTACATAACAGAGATCTCCAGGTAAAGCTATAGCAATTGCCCAAAGCCCTTTTCATTACATCATCATCCTGCAAGGCTCAACCAAGCCTGGAACTCAGGACAGCCTACAAAGTTGCCCCTGCATGGCCCCATGGGAGTCTGACAACCAATCAGAATACAAGCTCAAATTCAAATCTCAACAGAGACTATAAAACCAGGCGCAATCACTATCTCAGCCTTTCCTTCTCTTTTCCTTCTCCTTGAAGTATGTGATCATCCTTCCTTCCTTTGGAGCTCCAAGCCATGTGATCCTGTCCACCATTAAACCATCTTTCCAAACAGTCTCCATGTTTCCAGTGTCTTTTCATCCCATTTGGAACTGAACCCAGAAGGATATTTCTTCCAACAGTTCAAAGCTACTTCCTGTTCTTACCAGTACATACCAGCTAATGGCCCTCCTCTCCCCCATCCCCATTTCTGATTTTTGTTTCAACAAAGAAAAAATTAGGGATAGACAGGGAAAATGGAAATAGAAGTAGAGCATACAAAACATTTGCTAGACCAATGCTGGAACCCACATTAAGTATCTGATATTAACACAGTTGAGAAAATCCAGAAATATTTCACAAGAAGGGTTCTCCACTCCTCTACTCATTGCAGAATACCTTATGCCATCAGACTTGAAATTCTAGACCTAGAAAACTTAAAACTATGCCATCTTCGGTCCGATCTAAGTATTGTATATAAAAGCATACATTGCAATGACCCACCAGTCAATGACTACTTCAGTTTCAACCATAACAACACAAGAGCACACAGTAGATACAAACTCAAGGTAAACCGCACCAAACTTGATTGCAGGAAATACGACTTCAGCAACGGAGGGATCAATGTCTGGAATACACTACCTGACTCTATGGTTTCTTCCTCAAACCCCAAAAACTTTTTAACCTCAGACTGTCTACTATTGACCTCACCCCTTTCCTCAGAGGTCTGTAGGGGGGCATGCATAAGCGCACCAAAATGTGCCTACCATCCCTGTCCTATTGTTTCTTTATATTACTTATATGTATCCATGTATTGATAACTATGTTTATACCTATACCTGTTATCTTGTAAGCAATTGACAAATACATAAATACATAAATAAATAAATAAATTCTGTTGAGAACTGACACAGAGACAGAAATAATCTTTTCCAGAATACTTCAAGATCTGAACAGCAATGTGAACCAGAACAATAAGAGCCCAACTATATTTTGCATTAAATATACAGCATATCCACCAATATTTAAAAAATAAAATAAAAAATTAAAGAGGGAAGCAATGTAAATAAAGGTGATGTAAAATGAAAGACATGGCATTTAATACTGCCCTTCTTTCCCAAGTGCATTATCTTCTGTAAGGCAGTGAGAGTTTTACTAAATTTTATCCCTCTGGATAATTCTACCTTGGAGAAATCAGGCTATGAAGAGAAGTTGAAATCTCCACTTCTCTTGGATTGCCATCAGCATCATCTTGATTATTATCTCTTCACGTTTTGAATAAAGGCCACACAGCTGTGTATGAAATAATGTGCAGCTTGAGACTTTAAACTTTGGAATTCTAGAATTTAATCTGGAGCTGTCATCAGGACCAGCGGTTTAGGTTTCCAAAATTTCAGGCTCATGCTGTAACCCATTCTCAGGAAACTTCTCTCCAAAGCGTGCTTTCGGCTATTCTATGTAATATTTATGCAGTGTCTGGTTGGGTGTGGCTTCTTATTCGTTGATTGGGGTGTTGATGGCTGGCTATTAGGTCATTGGCTGTTGTTTCTTTCTGCTGCTAAGTCCTCAGCTCCTAAGTACTTGTTAAGCTGGTGGTGAATCAGCACTCCTGTTGACTGATGAGGAGCCCATTTCCTGGGCTTCAATCACTTCCCTGGCTATTTTGCACCTGCTCAGCCAACAATCTGAGTAGCTGTGAAATTGAATATATGTCCTTGTTCACTGCAATGTGTGGCTACCAATGAGTTTGGCATCTCCTCATCTGACTGCTCACTTGGTGGTTAGCATCTTCCCCATCTATCCTACATAGTCATAGGGCCAATCTATGCAGAGGATCCAGGGACCTCACCCCTTTCCTAAGAGGTCTCTAGGGGGCGTGCATAAGTGCACCAAAACATGCCTACCATTCCTGTCCCATTGTTTCTTTTTTTTTTCTTATTTGTATCCATTTCATGTAAATAAAATAAAATAAAGATTACATTAGAAATATCTTCTACCTCCAAGCAATCTTTGCATTGGCATGATTTGTCCTTGTATGGTAGCCTCCAGGGGGTGTGCGATGCCAACTTGCAGATTTGGTATCTTTCCATTTGGGGCTGTGTAAATACTCCAGTATTATTTCAGGGGTTCTGGAAAGTTCTGTCCTTTTGACATATAGGTTTGAGATAAGTAGATATATAGATTTTCAGAGATTGACATTCAATCTTCTTCCCTTTTTTATCTCTTGCTTATTATTCATGTCTCTCTCCCTACTTTTGCCTGTGGTTTTGTTGTTGTTGTTGTTCCCTTTTTGGCAATGAGCTGTTTTTGATGTTTCCCAATAAATAAACACCAAGCTATATTTTTGGCTAGCTGCCTGCTCTGATCCGGATTGACTGGTAGTATGCTGGGGTGGAAATTAAACTGGAAATGTATTTTAGGAATTTTCTCATACTTGCATGTGCCAGCCATGAACACACACACACACACGCACACTGGTGATACTCCCTGGTGAGAGAATGTGTACATGTAGACACAGATTTGAGATATTATGGGGAAGAAAATACAGTTGCATCCTATGATGGCAGCTAAAAAGCGGATGGCAGCATTTCCATAGGTTATGCTCTACATGTTTCCCTACCTTGTTCTCTTTGCTTATTTTACCCATTGAAGCAAAAGGGTGTTTTTGAGACACTCATCCTTTCCAACTAGGCCTTGCAAGAAAGTTGATAAGTCAAACATCCCACCCCTTCATCTAGCAAAGAAAGACTCCTGGCCCTTTGTTTTACCAAGAGAATACTCTACAGAAGCCCTTAAGTGGTTACAGAAGCCGTGAAGCTGGATTTGGCATTTCATGAGCAAATGATACAATTAACTTTTCCTTTTCCCCAGCCGTGTTAACCTGTTATCAGTTAATGCCCAGTTAGGTGTTTGTATGTTGTTTGGGTAATGGACCCTCAGTTCATGGACTTTCCAGTTCTGCATTCTGATGGTTGACCTTGGGTTTGGCTGGGGCTTCTCATGCCTTGGGGCAGCATGGCTTGGTTTCCATTCCCCCACTACTTCCTCTTTTCCTCTTTTCCCTCCACCCTGTTGCTAATGTCAGGCTTGTGATACTTGGCTAGCAGAATGGCATCCATGACATGATATTTCAATGTCCCCATATTATCAGGCATAATGTATCCTTGCAATACATATGTTCCTAGTCAAAGTCCAGGCTGATTTCATAAACATAGTGTCATGGCATTGACTCCTCAGGAATGAACACAGAGGTGGTATTCAGCAGGTTCTGACCAGTTTTGGAGAACCAGTAGCAGAAATTTTGAGTAGCTCAGAGAACCAGCAGATACTACCCCTGACTTGCCCTGCCCCCATCTATTCTCTGCCTCTCGAGTCCCAGCTGATTGGCTGGGTCTTCTTTGGTTGCCCTGCACAGGAGAACGGAGCTGGAAAGCAGGTTAATGGGGTGGGGAGGGAATGGAGATTTTACAGTACCCTTCCCCTGCCATGCCCACCAAGCCATGCCCACAGAACCGGTAGTAAAAAAATTTGAATTCCACCACTGAATGAACAACATAGGTTGTAGTCATATTGGATTTGTAATTTCCATCTGCTAAATTATAATTCAAGGCTCTTTCATCAGTTATGCCTTGGCCTTAGATTTGGATGCTTTGTGCGGGATGATTTTCATATAGAAGGAGGCAATCGAAATAATGCTCCTTTCCTATTTCATGCCAGAATTCAGAATACTTCATTGCAAGTTTTCCAATGAACCTGCAGGACTCAGTTGTGAGTCTGTGGCTTGCCTGATCAAAAGTGGAGGTGTTCAGGTAGCAAGAACAAGGGGTGGTGGTGGTAAGGAAAGGAAGCATTGGGCTATACTGTAAGGGATCTTGGCTAAGCTAGCTTAGTTCCTATCTGCTTCCAGCCCGAGATGCAAAATGGAGGGAAAATACTTCTCGGTGAAAGTCAAGGCTTGGAGTGAAGAATGCATTGATGAGAGAATGCAGCAAAGTGCTCCCTCCACCCCTTTCCTTCTCCTCCTCCTTCTTTTCTCCCCAAATGTGAGCTTGTTGCCTATTATTCAACTCTGTTTTGTTAAATTAGAGAACAGAGCGTTTTTTATTCCTTCCCAGAAATGCCCTTTTCAGATTCTGTAACTGCGTGTTCTAATCCCCAGGAAGTCAGAGACCAAGATCAGTCACGACTGGACTCCATGGTACTACTCATTCTGAAACTGGATCAGCTGGATCAGGATATTGAAAATGCTCTCAGCGAAAGCTCTTCTCCTTCCGGCACTTTGACACAACCACAAAAACCCATCCTTGTAAGTCTGGTTGCTCAACCTTTTTTTCCTAGTTGTTTATATTTACTTGCCACATTTTTCTTGTTGCTTCTTTTTCTTTTCTCACCCCCCTCACTGTCCTTTCAGCTCAAGTATCTGCAGTCTCCAAAACCTAAAAACCAAGCTAGATTTCTTGTTCTGTTTCCTAGATCTAGCACTGTCTTCCAGAGGCACAGAATTACTGTTCTCATTGTGCCTTCTGGGAATTCTAGTCTAGAATATCTGAAGGCAACAAGACAGACCTGGTTTCTGTTTCTGCCTTTTTGGTCTTTCTCCATGCTTAACTCTCAGACTAAACCTGATCTAAGCTTTGCAAACTTGCCAGAGCTTCTCTATTTTTAAAGGTGGAATTAAAGTCAAACCAATCACATGATCTGATGTAGTTGGTGCTGAATTGGAAATGCTTTGGAAGTGTGAGGTGCAGTTTTCCTCAGTTTATCTATTATACATCTGAAACAAGTTTCAGGGACCACTTAAAAATCCTACCTTTCTAAAAAGAATTTCAGTGTCCAGCCCCAAGTAAGTCCACCCAGATTTATTGTGCCCAAAGGATTATAAAGAAAGGATAAGTAATTATTTCTATAATATTCAATAATACTTAGGAATTGGATTGAGTCGGGTGCTATTTAAATTGACTGAATTAAATTTCATTAGATAGTGGAAAATATGATACTGTTATTGCAGAGATTCTGCTACATACAGTACTTGTTTATTGGGTTCTTTAAAGCACTTACATCTTTCACTATAGAGTCCTCCCAAGAAAGGCTACAGAAATTAAATGGATACGTAAAGCAAGATAATTGAATGACAGGTGCATATTGCTAAGACAAAGCAGGAAGAAAATGAACTAATCACTTGTAAATTTCAAGATGTTGGCATATTTTGAATGATTCCCTATAAGAATTTTTTTCTTAGTTTATGCAGCTGGAAACATGCATTTGATTATTATATCTTTTTTAAATGCATTGTTACCCATAATTCGAAATGGCAAATACTTCATATGCACCCTGTATGACTCAATAAACAGTTTGATATGCACGTCCTACAGTATTCAAAGGGACTTCATTGCATGCAATGACTGTATGTTGGCTTGTGATCCTTCCTGTAAATAGTACAGAGGGCTTAAAACCCTGGGAAAAAAAACAATGTTATCATATGTTGGTTGGCATTTTAAGTGGAAAAAAGAAGCAAGAAGAGATTTCACCTGCATGAGGTTTCATCTGATGATGTCACTCCAACTGGCTAAAGATTTCCAGATGTTACAAGAGGTTTCAAATGCTTCCAAAGACAAAAGATTGAAGATATAATATGATATGCACAGGAATTATCAGGAGAAAACATGCCAGAATTTTGAAACTCCAAACTCCTGAACAAAATTACATTTATTCTTTTCTTCTTGTAGGACAACAAAGCTTTGATCTTTAAAGTACCTTTCAGGTACAGAAGAGCAGATATATAGACAGCACTGTTACTACAGTAAGGTGGGGAAAAGAAAATGAATATGCTTTAATGTATTTCACAAAGTTAACAGCACAATAGCAAAAAGAATTTGGCTTCTCTTTTAAAGGATTCAGAATCACTTCCTGGAGGCTCAGTCGACATTATTCCTTTAAATAACCAGCAAATGAACATACCATCACCTCCTCTACCTCCTCTTCTCTATGGTGCAGATAAAGCATTTCCTATTCCAATGGCTGGTTCTGGAGCAAAACCAAAGACTAAGGTGAGCTAAAAGCAAAAAGTGTAACATGTTTGTGTGTGCTGGGGGAGGGTGTATCTCAAACCATGGTTCCATCCTTATACATTTAGGTATAGTCTATTCTTGAAGAAACTAGGATATTCCATAATGTCAAAAATCTCTTGTGCAGCTAAGGTTCTTTTTTTTCCCCCCTGGTTCAGTACCAGAACAAAAGGAAAAAAAATTTTTTTAAAAAATCAAGGTATTTGGAAAGTTGGCAGTCAGTGCACATAGAAAGTAATGATTATACCTATTAGATTTTTGGATATATATGAACCAGGGTAGGATTCTACCAGTTGGCACCTATTGCTAGAAGTGGTTGTTAACAATCTAAGCAGTTTGGAGAACCAGTTGTTAGAAGAAATTACTGGCCTAATCCTGTAAGGAAGGTAGGAAGGGAACATTC
>BHFT01052759.1:0-14677 GCA_004320025.1 Laticauda laticaudata | reverse complement strand
GTGTCCTTTTTACAAACGTTTTGCATCCGTTGGGCAGTGTGACAGGACCTTAAGTTGAGCATAATTTTCAATGATTTTAACATAAGCATAAACCCCTACCATTCTCTAAAGGAAAAAAGCCACACCTATATCTAAACTCATTTTTCTCGTATAAGTGGTCAAATACCTGATAAGTCTTTTATGAAACATACAAACCCAAATTTATAAACAAAGAGCTTGTTTTAGAGCTTTTCATGCTTCAAAAATTATTTGGAAGACAAATTTTAGACCTCATGCAAGAATAATTCTTAACATTTGCTGTTTTCAGGATTTCAAGCAAGATTGAGAAAGATGCAGCTATTTTAAGAGCCATCTGATTAAAGTGGCTAATATGATTCTTAAAGCAACTGCATCTTTTTTCAGGTTTCTGAAGTCTAAAACAAGACGGTTTTCCTGAATAGTAGAGAGAACAATGCTCAGATGAGGCCTGAAGGATCATTTTCAACACATTCCCACATATATACGACCTGTCATTTGTGAGTGGTTCTTAGCTGGTCATATGTAAAACTCAGATATCTAATGCATATAAAAGCAGAATACCAAATTGGATCTTAGTGGAGTTTTCTCTTCCGAAAGGCTGGTTTAAAGGAACAGAAGGATGAAACCCAAGGGGTAAATTTCAGTTTCCTTTCTCTAGGCTGTTTGACATATTGTTAGGAAAAACTGAAACAGACCTCCCAAATGAAATGTGACTCCTGGGAATAGAACTGCACAAGAGCAATCAAGCTCAATAATTGCACATATTGTGCTACTGTGACTGAAATACCCGAAAGGAAAACGTTGTTGCTTCTCTTTGTCCCAGAAAAGAAGGGGGGGGGGGGNAAGAAGGGGGGGGGGGGATAACTTTTCTCTTTAACAAAATGTTGATGTATAAAGTCTGGAGTTGTGCCCACATGTATTAACTTTTAACTAAAGAATACCTCATTGCACCTTTTAACAGGCAAAATTCAAATCTAACATAGGTGGGGGGGGGGTTCAAGAAAAGTTTTTAAAAGTGTTACCGAAGCTCATTGAATTGCCAAAATAAATTTGAAAAAGGTTGAATCTCACATTTTCTTCTTCAACTAGATAAAATTATGCTTGGTTTGATGATGACTTAGATGAGGGAATAGAACGGATAATTTGCAGATGACAATAAGGTGGCAGAAACCCTCAAAAGGCAAGCTCAGGATGCGAAAATATATTGATAGACTTGAACAATCAGTCCTATCCAAAAACATGAAATTTAATGTGGACAAAAGTTTTACAACTAGGCAGGAAAAACCAAAGATATAAGTATAGATTAGGTGAAACCTGGCTCAAAAACAATAACTGTAGAGGGACCTTGGAGTCCTAGTGGACAATCACTTAAACATGAGCCAGCAGTGTATGGAAGCAGCCAAAAAAGCTAATACAATTCTTAGTTGTATAAAGTTGTATAAACAGGCATAGAATCAAAATCATGTTAAGTATTAATACCACTTTATAAAATTTTAATAAGACCACACCTGGACTACTGCATTCAGTTTTGGTTATCACATTATAAAAAAAGATGAATCCACTTTTGGTCCCCATATTACAAAAAAGATGTTGATACTTTGGAAAAAGTGCAAAGGAGAGCAACTAAGATGATTTAAGGCCTGGAGATTAAAACAGATGAAGAAACATTGCAAGATTTGGATTTGGCTAGTCTAGAGAAAAAAAAAAAACTGGGGGGACACATGATAACAGTATTTCAGTATTTGAGAGACTGCCAGAAAGAGGATGGGGTCAGTTTATTTTCCAAAGCATGTCAGCATATTGTCATGGAGTGCTGTTACCTTCCCACTGAAGTGTTACCTATTCATCTACCTGCATTTGCATGCTTTTGAACTACTGGGTTGGCAGGAACTGGAGCAAAGACTGGAGCTCACCCAGGGGTAGGATTCTACAGGTTCGCACCTATTTGGTGGAACCGGGTGTTAACATTCTAAGCAGTTCGGAGAACTGGCTGTTAGAAGAAACTACTGGCCTCATACTGTAAGGAAGGCAGGAAGGAAACATTCCGGTGTTGCTTACAGAAACTGCCTCTCTGTTAACCTCTATTACATTCTTGGCAGGACTAGACTTCCTGTCTCTGGAACTTCTTTGGAGTTTTTTTTCCCTCCTTTGCTGGTACTTTGCTTGTGTGGAGTGACCATTCAAAGTTACAACGGCACTGAAACAAGTGACATGACCATTTTTCATATTTATGACTGTTGCAGCATCCCCATAGTCATGAGAGGCCAGGTGAGGAGATGTTTGCCTCAATGTGAATGATGTTGAGTTGGCCATGCCCAACCAGTCACATTACCACTAAGCCACGCCCACCAACTAAGCCATGCCCACAGAACCGCTTGTTTAAAAAAATGAATCCCACCCCTAAGCTCACCCCATTGCATGGTCCTGAAGTTGACTCTTGAATCTGTGCTGCTGGCTTTCCAGTGGACAAGTGCAGCATCTTTACCATTGAGCTATCAGCACTGTCATTCTGAAAAGGTTTAAATTAAAGGCAAATTCCTGAAGGTGGAATAAATGTAGATTTTAAGGAAAGGTTCAACAAGAGCTAGATTATGGACCTGACAGTTGATGAAAAGTATTACACAGCAGAGTGTAAGGTCCAAAAATTCACAATGGTTTCATTCACTCGATTTATTGTCAAGGTAAAGAGTTAGCACAGATATCTTGAAATTAAACAAGCTAATATAGAACATTCATTTATTACTGATTTCATTGTGGTGGGATTTAAAGAGCAATCTTAACCTTTTTTTCCCTAGAATGATGCCTAACCAATCTTTAACCAGATATGATTGACCTACAATATCCATCTGCTTGTTGCTTTTAATATTCTGAGATGTTCTACATTTATTTCATTGTCTTCATGTCAGCCCAGAAATCTCTCTTAAAGAAACATTTTAACCTTGAAACTTCACCGTGCTGATCAACCCTGTTTTCGGTGTTCTGTTTGCACTGTGATTGGTCTCTTTTGTGTCCTGTGATTGGATTGTGGTTTCTTTCATACTTTTCCAAGAGTAGCAAATATCACAACAGGGTCCATTCAGGAAAGTAAGCATTCTTGATGCTATTGGTTTAGGTTAGATTGGATGAATTAGTAAAAAAGCAATTTCTGACAGAAAGCTGCTTATAGTTGCAGATATACACCTTTGTTTTGTCCTTTACACTACTGAGATAATTTTATTCTAGTGAACTACATATGTGTTATTTTCCTTCATTCATGTAAAGAATGAAGGACTATTCATTACACTAGTGGTTCACAAAATGGGCGGCACTGCCTCTGGGAAACAGTGAGATGCCTTAGTGGGGTGCTAAGAGGCAAGGGGGGCAGTAGGAGGGTGCTAAGAGACGGTAGAGGGCATGGAGGTGGACCCCTAACAGAGTGCAATTCAAGGATGGGATTATATCAGTTCATTACCGTTCCCATTAGTTTGGAGAACCAATAAAATGGGGCCTTGGCTGGCCCCATTCCTCTTCGCCCACCGTTCCTGACCAGTCAGTCCTTATTGCACATGTGTGACATCGTGCACATGCGCAACAATTTCTGGCAGCCACAGCAGCACGCTGGAGAAGTGGAGCAAGCAAAGCTGGAGGTCAGTAATTTTTGCTGCAAAAAGTATCCAGATGCTGTGTATTTTTTTTCGGTGTGGCTGGAGTCCAGCCGCACCGAAAAAAACCACACTGCATCTGGAGGTTTTTTGCAGTGAAAAATACTGACCTCTGGCTTTGCTCTGCTGCTCCAACATGTCGCCACCACATTCAAGGCACAGGCCATGCAGGCTCACCCCATTGACTGCTGCACCACTCCGCTCGGACTTGCTAGGGCAAGTCCCTCCAGTGCAGTGGGCTCAATGGGGTGGACCTGCGAGGCCAGTGCCGGTGCCTAGGGTGCAGCCACAGCGGTGCACTGGAGAAGCAGAGCAAAGCCAGAGGTTGGTAATTTTCATGCAAAAAACCTCCAGCTGCTGTTTTTTTTGGTGCAGTTGCAATCCAGCCACACCAAAAAAACAAAAAGGAAACCCATGGCGGCTGCAGGCATTTGTGACAAGGGCTACGTGGGTTGGCAGGGAACCTACCAACAACAATGGCTCAGCCCTGACATACCTAACCTGGCAGCCAGCCATGGGAGGAAGGTAAAGTCACGGCCATGGGATGATGAAAGAGGTGGTCATGGGGCAAAAATGGGGAGATTAAAGGTTGGGGCCTCTGAAAGGGGAAATGAGGTGATGCAGGATTAGCCCAGGGCTTTGACTGATTAGGCCACACCTGCCTGGGCAGAAAATAGGTAGATAGGTTAAGGAAGGGTTAGAGAGAAGGAAAGAGAGAGAGAGAACAAGAGAAAGAGAGAGAGAAAGAGAGAAAAAGGAAAGAGAGAAAGAAAGAAAGAGAAGGAACAGACAAAAAAGTAAAGAAAGAAAAAGGGATAGACAAAGAAGGAGGGTGGAAGGAAAGAATAGAAAGAAAGAGAGAGGGAGAGAGAGAGGGAAAGAAAGAGAAAGCAAGAAGGAATGAGAGAGAAAGAAAGAGGGATGGAAGGAGGGAGGAGAAAGTGAATGGGATATGGAGGGAAAGAGAGAGAGAAAGGGGGAAAGAGAAAAAGAGAAAAAGAGTAGGGGGAATGAGAGAAAGAAAGAGGGAAGGAGGAGAACGTGAATGGGATATGGAGGGAGGGAGAGAGGGAGAGAGAAAAAGACAAGAAGAAAAGAAAGAAAAGGGAAAGAGAAAGGAAGAAGGATAATAAAGAAAGAGGGGGGATGGAAGGAAGGGATAGAAAGAAAGAGAAGGAAAGAAAGAAAGAAAGAAAGAAAGAAAGAAAGAAAGAAAGAAAGAAAGAAGAAGAAAGAGGGAGGGAGGGAGGAGAAAGTGAATGACGATAATCTAGTTCCAAACCAACACTGACTCCAGCAGCGATTAGCAAGGAATGTGTGTGTATTTGTATTGTGTGTGCATGGCTGTCAAAACTGCCAAAACAGATTCAAGTAGCTTTGGGGAGGTCAATCAAAATTAGACACTTACTAAGAGGTTAGGTCCACACTGAGCGCACGGTATTGCCAAACATACTGCAAAAAGGACACAGCGGCCGAGCAAATTTCAGGGGTGGCTCCTCCATTGTCATCCGTTCCAAAAAAGTGGCAAAAATTTGCATCAAAAGAAGGGAAAGAAAGGAACGAAGAACGGACGTGGGTAGTATGTAAAGCAGGATGTTAAAGGGCAATGTTCATAGGAAGCCTAGAGGATGTATTATAGGACTGCAAACGTTCACTGCTCATTCGCTTTCGATTTCGGTGCTACTAACGCTGTGTAGACGTCGGTCTTTACCTTTTGTTTCCTCCCTCTTTCCGTTTTCAATGCAGCGGCATGTGAGTTGGAGGGGTGCCCAGAGGATGCAGAGGAGGGATTACAGCGGCGTTTAACAGATGATAACGGACATAGAAGTTTGCTTGCTTCGTATGTCATGGATTTTACATCGTACACAGCGGAGGAAAGTTCATCCGCTCAAAAAGTTTTGTGCAGCTCAAAACTTCTTGAGCGGATGAAATCTCAGTGGACGGATGCTCAAAGGAGAGACCGTATGAAACACGTATGCAGTGAGTACACCACGGATGCATTGCGTTTTCCAACGGATGGCAAGCTTTTTTTGACGTTTTACATCCTCTTTGCCTCTGTTGGTGCAGTGTGACATGGGCTTAAGCAACCGGCCAGTAAGCAAGGACCACTTATATTTGATTTGCCAGTCACATGGTCATGCCCCACCTGGTCACATGACCACCAAACCATGCCCAACTGGTCACGTGATCACCAAGCCATGCCCAGCCAGCAAGCCATGCCCACCCAGTCACATGACCACCAAGCCATGACCACAAATTAGGCCACGCCCACAGAACCAGTTGTTAAGAAATTTGAAAAAAAACCTGGGTGGGGGGCATAGAGGATGAGTTTGTAGCACCAAGGGGGCAGTGGACTGAAAAAGTTTAGAAACCACTGTTTTACACAATTGCTACTGAAACTTTTGCTTCGATGTAAATACAATGCCGGTTTATAGCACCTTGTTGTTGACCTTTGGTATATGCATGTTTTATGGATGTTAAGCTTTTAGAGCAGTGTTTCTCAATCTCAGTGACTTTAAGACCTGTGGATTTCAATTCCTAAATTTCCCCTGCCAACGGTTTGAGGGTTGAAGTCCACAAGTCTTCAACTCTCTGAGACTGAGCAACATTGTTCAAGACTATACTTAAAAATGCAAATACTCATTAATATGGATTGGGCATAGAGAACACCATGCATGGACTTGCATCCTGCTGTACTATTAGTATTATTTACGAAATTAAGCCACTCCATTATGGTTGACTGGAAACCTCTTAAACATTTTTTTTGCATAAAATGAAAACGAAAGGACCTACAATCTGTCATTTTGATGACTAGAAAAAAATATTTAAATAATAGAAAAGAATGAGCTTTTGTTGTAATCACAAACTAAAGATAATTTTGTAATTTCTACATTTTTTTCTTCTTCCTTCCTTTCTTGCTTTATTCTTTGTTGGTTTGTGTTACTTTTTATGTTCTTTGTAAAAATTTAATAAATCATTATTTTAAAATATAAAATTGAGCTATTCCAGTAACTTTTTAAAAAAATCTGGCTCCCCTCCAATAAATTTAAACAGCAGTAATCTTTGTTAGGCTTTGCAGTAAAGCAAAACCAAGAAAAATATTCCTTGTCTTAAATGGTAGTTAGGATAGTAATGTCTATAGAAAAATAGAATAAAAAGTTTTTTGAAATATTAAGAAAGCTTTACAAAAATGGAAGAAAATATTATTGGTGTTTGCCTGTCTAGTTCAGTGTTTGTTTTCCTTGCTGGGAGAAACAGAATCTGAATAAATTTTGTCTTTTTTGCCTTTTCAGCTGTTACCTCAACCCTTTTTGAAACTTTGAGGTAAAAGTCAAGAGAACAAGAGACTTTTTAATTATTCAAATTGTTTCTATACCAGGAACAATCAAAATAGTTGTTATTTTGTGTTTGTTCTATTAGGACATTCTAAGCGAGGTCAATTTTTTAAAGGTATTTGCAATGCCACTCAACTTCTGTGTACTTTGAGCTTAAAAAATAACAGAGTTAAAAACATCAATTTTCTAAAACATAATTTAAGTAACATGACATAACTGCACCACTCACAATTTTATTTTGAGCTCAAACATAACATATGTTCCATTTGGCACTCAATATCAAGAACAGTTCTCAAGTTTTTGTTTTGGGTTGCCTTACGAAATAGAGGTGAATTGCCCAAATTGGATTGATCTAATGGATATTTGTCCTGTAGAAATTACATTGATAGCTTCTTAGATGGGAAAATAATAGAAGTATAATATGACTAACTCTTTTTCCACATTAAATAATAGCTTTGGGATCAATGCTGACCAGGAAATTGTGATGGGGAAGGAGTTCAATCCATTTCTCATTAATCATTTCCAAAATAATTGGCAATGTGGACTTTCTGCCTCACCAAGGTACAAATATTTTTAAGTATTATATTTATATTATTCTATATTTTAAAATATCATATTTACATACATATCATATTTACATATTTACAATATCATATTTACATACCATTCAAAACTGACAACAAAAAGCTAAGAGGGAAACAAGCAAGGCATCCACTCCAACAGCCAACACCTAGAAAAACAGGGATTAATACCAGACAAATAAGCAAAAACAATATCCTCATCAAAACACTTCCAAGGAGAAATTACCAATACTGAAAAGTCAAGCTATTGTATAAAAACAGGGAATGAATCTCATACTCAGAAGTACTGATGAAATTAACTAGTTGAAAATGAAACATCTGCAACCAAACTTAAGCCCCTGTCACACTGCACCAACGGATGGAAAGAGGATGTAAAAACTGGAGACAAAACACTTTGCCATCAGTTGGTAACGCGATGGGCATCCTGTCTGTACTCACATGCCGATCCATTTTGCTTCTCTCTATTCCGTCCACATCCAGTTCTATTGGCATTGTCATCCCATCAAAAGTGCTTTCGAGCGCTCAAAAAGCTTTTGAGCAGAATAATGTATCCAAGAAGAGTGCCATTTTGCATGCCGCTAGGCATACGGGGGCATATCCATCTGCATCCGTGCGGCATCCGTTACGTGGCCGCTACAATTCCGCTAGGTCATTCTCTGCGCAGCCGCGCTAACTCGCATCCACTCCCAGAGGAAAGGGGACACAGGGAGGAAGCGAAGGACGCTGAATGGACGCGCAGTGTTAGTAGCAACGGACGGCAGAAAGGATGAAAGCGGATGCAGCATGCAAAGGAAAGCATTCTAAATGTTTTAAAAAAGGTTCGCAGAGGGGACCTATCTCGGATATTAAGGATGCTAAGGATGCCTAGAGGATACAAAAGACACATAGGGGAAAACCCTATATTGCTATAAAAGGGGAGAGCAACCTCAGCCTGGATCTCACTTCCAGACCAGGCAGCCCTGCCTGTGCAGACTCTGCAGCCTTCAATCTGACTCTATGCTCTTCCACAGCATCAGTATGTCCACCTTTGGATCGTAACAAACTCCTTTTGGTAGCCACCATCGTTCTGCAACAGTGCAAGCATTACGGTTCTGTGAACTCTTGACTACGGGAAGAAAAAGGAGGCGGCCAAGAAGCGTCTGGGTCCGAATAGATGGATTCGGGGTAAGAGCAGAGTACGGAATTGTACAAAAAGCTGATCGTGGAGCTCAGGAACGAAGACCCTCATGCACTCCAGAACTTCATGAGGAGTGATGCCTCCAGGCATGTTGAACGAATTGTTCAGCGCTGAACAACCAGGTTGAACCAAGCAGAGGCACGCAACTTCCGGCCCAGCTGGACCCTGGGCTTAAAGGTGGCACTGCAACTCTGCGCCACCTGGCCTCAGGGACCACTTACAGAGCATGCAGTATCGGCTGTAGGGTGCCACAGCAACACCATCAAGCCCAAAATTGTGGTCAGAGAAGTGGTGCAGGCACCATCGAAGAATACATGGAGGAGGCTCCTCCAGTGCCACCTCCAACTGGAAGAGGATGGAAGAAACAGTTGCAAGAAGTGTATCAGAGGTGGCAACTATCACACACTCACCGTTGGAGCATCAGATGGCAAGCAACGTGGCCTGCAAAAGTGCCAGCCTAAGTCGGCGTCCTACTTATTATCAACTACAAGGGCTTCTTCCAGCGATCAATCCACTTCATCCGATCCTCTTCGCCATGGTCCGATGCTGAACTACAAGTTCATGTACATGCGATGCTTCAAGGCAACGGCCTATGTTCCAGATGCCCAGGTATGACACCGCCAATAGACGCTCAAGGAGGGGCTGGATAATCGCACACACAGTCATCATGGGCTTATCCCCAAATCCAGCCCCCTGCCAAAAACACGCAAGATGTGCCCTATACTCCTATTGTGGGGGATACGGCCATTCTTTCCTGAGAACCTACCTCATGCGAGCCCTACCTTTCAGGACTACCTCACCCGTGAAGAGAAAGGGAAGTTTTCTGTTTTACAACTCGCTACAGCTGTCCAGGGCAAAGGCGGGTGGTGGAGACCGTCTTTGGCTCCCTGGCCAACAGGTTCCAGTACTCTCACGCACCATTGCAAGCATCGCACAGAGACTGCGTGAGGAGGATGTGGAAGCTTGCTGCATCTGCACAATCTCATGCCCACACGCTACTCCCAGTCTTGGCAGAACAGGCTCGTGACTCCAACAAGGCAATGGGGACATGGAAGCCTGGTGAATGTGAGGCAAGGGCGAAAGCTGATTAGACACTGATAACGCGATGTGAAGGCTCCACAGAGCCTACATGTGAAGGGAAGCAGCGCAACCTCCTTGAATACACTGTGCAACTCCCCAGCGGACAGTGGAGTGGGCAAGACCAGGATGGTAGAATGCTTAGATGGACTGCTTGCTTCAGCCTGCTCCTTCATCACAGCGGACGTGACATTGGGCGCATGATATGTTGGGTGGGCCTACTACCGAATCGAAACAGGGCATTTAATAAAGAGTTGTGTATTATGTTGACATGGTGTGGATCAATGAATTACATTTAGTATGATAATAAAGCGGCCATATGGTATGGCACCTGGGAGGGTGGACCATCAGTCCCACTCATGCTTGCACTGGAGTTTAAATCTACCTCCCACACGTATTACCTCATTCCTCCTTCCCGAAAGGCTATCATAGGCGCCTGCCCATTTAGCCCACAGGTATCTTACCGTCCATCCAGCGAATCGTTCGAAAGTAGTTGCGCGATTCTCAGCTACTTACGCCCGCTCTCGACCACCCTCGGCGGCCTCAATAATACACAACGGTCATCCCCTGCCCACCTACTGCCTATCCTTACCCAATCCAAACAAGAATGCACAAGGCCTTAAACCATTTTCTAAAGTTTTCACAAAACTTTATTTAATAAAATAAACGAGGCAAGTGTGTGAAGCAAGATGTTTATTAAAAACAAGCTGTAAATGAAAAATGACCGCAAGTCAATGTTCCAAATAAATGTTACAGGTTAGCCACCCATCTCTGGCACTCTTATGTCAACTCGGAGGTGTCCAGTCTCAGGGGTGAAGGGGTCCAGGTGCTGTGGAGGTGGCTGCTTGTGGAGATGCTGGGTCTTGAAGACCCCACTGGGTGCCTGCCCGCAGAGGACAACAGGTGACGGTGTGTATCTGAGGAAGCTCTCGGACAGCTCTTCAGCCCCGTGATGTTTGAAGATCCCTTCCTCCATCGCCATGGGGTCGTCAGCTGCCCCGTACCGCGAGGACCAGATGTACTGAGGCAGGCTTGGCTGTGGGTGGAGGACAGGAGCAGTGTAGTGGGGCTGTCTGGTCCTGCAGTTGTGTGGAGGCACTGCTGCGTGGTGGCATCGGTGGCATCAGTGGTGTGGGTGGCAATCGGTGGCACATGGAACCGTGACAAAGTAGGCGTCGTGATGAGATACTGTCCTGCTGGGACAGCGGCTGCTGCCTGTGTGCTGGACCTCCTGGTAGTCTCGTAGCCCTTGGAAGGTTGAGGGACCTGTGGGAAAGCTTGGAATGGGACCGCGACATCACCTGGGGATGGAGGAGCCAGACCTGGACTGGTGGAGCAAGGTTCCTCTGGAATCTGGAGGGTGTGAGCGAAGGCACGCTCCGGCTGATGCCAGTCCTTCAAACACCTGGACGGAGTCTCCGCCAATGTCCGTGGAGGTCTGTTGACCTTGGTGAGGAAAGGGCTTTGCAGCTGTAGAGGATACGAGTCCGGTGGTGGACACTGAGAGAGGAAATCTATGGCCTTTTCTCCAGATGTGTCTCCTTGATTTCCAGGATGGACAGGTGTGGTCTCTGTGTCCTCCTGTTGGTCTCTGCTTCTGTTGGAGGTGGAGCTGGGTGGATGCGGGGTAAGGACTGTGGTGGAAAGAGCGGTCTACTTTCTACGCACATGCACCAGGGAGTCCTCCACGTGCTCCGCCATGGTTAAAACAACTGTCCGGGAGTTCTGCGCTGTGGGACGCTCCACAGAAACCTGCCTGGAGACAGTAGCTGACTCTCGGCCGGAAGAGGACTGGTTCTCAGCAGGCTGCTGGAGAGAGAGGGGTGTGAAGAGGGGCTGCTCCTCGGTGGCGGATCTCAACCCTCCAGGAAGCTGCAACCTGGCCATCACGTAGGTCCTCTGTCTGTCAGCTTGCGGTGGAACCGTGGCTTGGCGAGATTTCTTGAGGTGGCAGCTTCCCGTACCAAGGTGTGCATATGTTTCCACCAGCCGAGGAGCACATCCGATGTGTAGCCCAGGCTCTCGCCTTCTTTCTCCAAGCAGCCTGCTTCCTTTTGGTGTCCCTGTAGAGCCTGTGTCCCTTCCGCCATAGATAGTCATTCTCTCTCAGCACTTCCAGCACCTCATCCTCGTGTTCCTCCTCAGTGGGGTATTGCCTCCCTCTCGCCTTCTCGCATATGCCTCTTCCTCCCTTTGGCAGGACAGATTGGGCCGGGCCCTCATCAGAGGGGCTTCCAGGTTGGTAAGGGGCTGCTCCTCCATACCACCAGCAGCGAGCAGCACCAGCAAGCTCATCATCAGGCAGCAGCAGCCACCACCACAAGGATCATCATCAAACATCATCACCAGCCGCAGCAGCAGCACCAGTAGGACCAGGATCAGCAGCAGCAGAGTAAGCAACAGCAGTGCCAGCAGAACCAGGAGCACGAGCAGGACAGGAGCACAAGCAGGACCAGCAGGACGAGCAAAGCCAGGAGCACGAGCAGGACGAGCAGGGAACGAGCAGACCAGGAGCGAACGAGCAGACGCAGCTGGAACAGCAGGACGAGGAGCAGCTACAGCAGAGTAAGCAAACCAGCAAGCACCACTGCAAGAAGCAGGCAGCATCAGCTCCTCCAGAAGGCAAAGCAAAGCATCAGAAGCACCAGCACCAGAAGCAGCATCAGCAGAGTAAGCACGAGCAGTAAGCTACCTACCGCCATAAGCAGCATCATCAGCTCTCCAGAAGCAGGAAGCAGCAGAAGCACCACTGCCAGAAGCAGCTACGCAGAGTAAGCACAAGCAGAAGCACAGCCACTGCCATAAGAATCATCATCAGCTCCTCAAGAAGCAGAAGCAGCAGAAGCCCCAGCCCTAGAAGTGCGAGCCCGTGCTACAGAAGCCCTAGCAGAAGAAGAGTGAGGGCCAGGGAGTGGGAGGTGGCCCTCTGTCCGCTCTTTCGCCTCTTGCAGGGCTGGCAGCAGATGTCTGAGGCTTTTCCTCTTCTTCCCCCATGGTTGGTGGGGTTGCTGGCTGGCAGCAAGGCTGGAAGGCTGGCAGGGTAGGCTGGCAGGAAAGGCAGGCACCAAGGCTGGCAGGCAGCTGGCAGGCAGGCTGGCAGGCAGGCATCAGCAAGGCTGGCAGGGAGGCTGGAAGGCAGGCAGACAGACAGCAAGGTGGGCAGGGAGGCTGGCAGGCAGGGCTGGCAGGCCTGGCAGGCAGCAAGGCTGGCCAGGCAGAGGCATGCAGGGCAGGCTGGCAAGGTACTTGATGTGTTCTGGAAGAAGGTCTTTCCTCTGAATGGTGACCTGCTTGGGATCTACCCTTTATATCCACGGGGCTGATGCAATGCATCCTCCCCGCATGCGCAGTGAATGCATAGGCATACCGCTAGGCATCCGCTAAGGCTTCCGTTCTGCATCCGCTTCATCTGCTAGGCTTCCGTCTGTGCATCCGCTTTCACCGTCGGCGTCGGCTTTGTGTTCTGCATCCGCTGATAATCCGTTCGCGCTTGTTGCGTTTGCTGCACTCCCCGCCGGAAGCCTTGCCGGATGTGCTCTCCGCTTCCATCCGCTTCCATCCGCTAGGCTTCAAGCTCTGCATCCGTTTTCCCATCCACTCTGCGTCTCCACTGTCCGTTCCTTTCCATGTTTCCGCTCTGGTTATGCAATTTTTGCCCCTTTTGAGAGCGGATAACAACGGATGGAACATTTTTTCTCATCCGCTGTGTCCTTTTTACAAACGTTTTGCATCCGTTGGGCAGTGTGACAGGGCCTTTACCCCTCTAATTCTCTGAAATAAAGGCAAGGAAGGGGAGAAATGCTTTCAGACTTTCAAAATTGCATTATTATAGCCTTACAATGAAGATGATATTAGCATTCTTGGTTTTGGTTTCCTCGTATGGATTACTTTGAAAGGCTAACAGATTTAAATTAGATTATATCAGGGATATGGACCCAGAAACTATCCAAGTGGTTATCAGTAGTGATATGTGTTTATTGCTACTCACCTATTGACAGAAATTTCATCTGACTAATGCAGTCACCACAGAAAAGTACTAGATAAACACTGCTAAGTTTCTGGGAGGATCACTTTTCAAAAGTTTCTTCCTGATCAGTGATTCAAGGCGAGCCAACCTTTTCATTTTCGGTTTATCTGGATATAGTAGGCCATTTGGTTTTAACCTCATCTCTTCCTCCAGAAGAAGAGAGTTGAAAAATCATCATAACTTGGCTTGGCAATAATTTTCTTCTATATTCAGTCCATTTGTTAATGAAACTATTACTGTAATATAAAAAGCCCAAAACTGGAGATTATCCAGATATGGGATTGAGAAAACTTTCTGTTTGTCAAAGACATAAATAAATGGTGCAATTTATCATGGGCTTCTAGGAACTACATCTCTTTGAAAAGAATCTTCTTTCCATATGGCTATCGCTAGAAGCAATTTTTTCATTATTATTATTATTATCTTTGACCACTACCCCATGTTTGTGCACAGGTACAAATGGTTTTGAATAATAATTACCACTTTTAAAATATATATCATTGGTAGATGATTCGAATACTTGTCAACACAGGGTATAAATGCTTTGTTTACTGTAGAGAATTGAGTTTTTCTAATTTGAATAATTTACTTTCAAAATATGGACAATTTAGATTTCCTGAATATCAGAAGTAGATGCAGTTGAAGGTTTTTTTTAACATTTCTTATACATTGAAAATTGTCTACCTTTTGTATATATTTTTTTTAATTTCAGTATTTTAAACAATCAATGCAGTAAAGTCAATCTTAAGGCTAGGTCCCACTGGCCAACAGATGCAAAACGTATGCAAAAAGGACACAGCGGACGAGCAAAATTTCGGGGA